>VVHJ01001554.1:0-15824 GCA_015107715.1 Tylochromis polylepis
TTTTAAAAAGTTTTTGTTTTTTTTTTTTTTTTTATTTTTTTTTTTTTAATTATTATATTTTTTTTTTTTTTTTTTTTTTTTTTTTTTTTTTTTGTCTGAGTTTTTGATTTACAGGCCTTACTTGGGCATATGCTGACCCTTTTATTTGAAAATCTTGGCCATGGTTAAATGGCATCCACCACTGTAACAATATACAGTCATGTGAAAAAGAGTTACTCTGTGCAGTGCCGTGTAAAACTAAGTACATCCTTACTGTTTCCACAGGAATTAAGAGGGTAAGTAGCAGCCAATGCATTTGGTTAGTGATCATCAGCAAGTGTGAGTGCCTCTATAAAAGAAAAAACCTTTGGAACTTGGTTAAACTTGTTAAAGTTCATGACAGTGCAATTAGACTCAAGAAGTGCGGGTTGTTTGAAAGGTTTGCCAAGAAAAAGCCTCTTCTCTCTAAAAAGAACATGGCAGCACAGTTTAGGTTTGTAAAGTTGCATCTGAACAAACCACAAGACTTCTGAAGCAATGACCTTTGGACAGATGAGACTAGAGTGGTTGGTCTAATGAAGAACTCGAGCACAGCATATCAGCACAAACACCTCATACTTGCGGTCAGGCGCAGTGGTGGAGGGGTGATGATTTGGGCTTGTTTTGCATCCACATCACCTGGGAACCTGTATACCAAAGGATTCTAGAGTTGAGACCATCTATCTGACAACTAAAGCTTGTCTCAAATCATGCAACAGGACAATGAGCAACAAATCTACCACAGAACAGCTGAAAAAGAAAAAAGCCAAAGTCCAGTCAACTTGATTGAAATGCAGGGGTTGGATCTTAAAAGAGCTGTGCATAAATGAACGCCCTCAAACCTCAATGAACTGAAGCAACACTGTAAAGAGCAGGGGACCAAAACTCCTCCACAACAATGTGAGAGAGTGATAAATTGCAGTAAATATCACTGTAAAGTGTTGTTCTACAAGCTATTGAATCATGAGGTGTGTTTAGTATTTCACATGACTGCACAGAGTCCCATGGAAGACTAACAGGCAATAATAAATTACTATTCATGTATTTCAGTCATTACCATTTAACACAATACTTATTCAAGTAACAATCAGTCCTAGTTACTGGCAGGGTCTTCTGTAAAAGTCACGACTTACAACGCACAAATATGTTTGTTGTTTGAATAATTACTGTGGCTTCTACACTTCCATAACCATGAATGACCAGAGTGAAAGATTACTGCTCTAAGAGAGAGGAGAGCGAAGACTGTGTGCTTGCATTCCACACCAATCCGAGAGATGGCTTTTGTCAAACACACACATG
The DNA here is from genome assembly GCA_015107715.1 of Tylochromis polylepis. Lineage (NCBI taxonomy): Eukaryota > Metazoa > Chordata > Actinopteri > Cichliformes > Cichlidae > Tylochromis > Tylochromis polylepis. Next base: position 1,318 of record VVHJ01001554.1, read on the forward strand.
CAAAGTTTCAAACAGACAGACAGGAAGAGGAAGGGATTCAGCTGCCTCCTCTGCATGCAACTAGCAAAATGAAAGCTAGGTGCGCTCACTGTGAAAGGAGTAGTTTGATGTTCGGGCAAATATGTTAAGTAGGCCAATATCTGTCACATCTTCATCGTGAAGCCAGAGCAGACAGTCAGTTAGAATACCTTAACACAGGGTTGGGAAACGGGTCGGGTAACTGGTAACTAGCTCTGTCTACACTAAAGTAACAAAGTCTATTTACCAGGACAAGTGAAACCACTAATTCACACGTCACACCTTGTCTCTGAGTCTTAATTTAAAGTTGACTGAAGCTTGGTGGGCCTGATATTGATCTTATGTCATACATTATAAACAATACAGTCCAATACAAATATAAACATTCTTCTAAATTCATGCAGTTGTTAGAAAATATGGAAATAAGGACAAGTGAAAAAATGCATTAAATAAAATTTTTAAAAAACCCCAAAAAACCAGACATGTCTCAATCAGCCCCCACCAAGTTTCCAGCCAGCTAAACCAAATCACGTCTGATGTGACATATTTGTACAAGCACAATAGAGGCATGTTATAGTGGGAGTCTAAGTTCTTCAATTCTGTTTCCATGCATGCTTCTGGAAATACACACTATCCCACCACAGAGCCCCCTTCTGCCCCATCCATTGCCCCCAACCATGAAAGAGTCCATTTAAAGCTTCAGAGGCTGACATGACCTGAGTTTACTGTCTAAGGGGTATTAGCCTAAATCCTTCTGTGTCCAGTCAGGGAAAACTTGTCATGGGGAGTTGGTGAGGACTGTAGGACCCTGTTGAAGGTGCAGAGGCTGTAGAGATTATTTTGCTCCCAAATTAGTTTTAATCTCTGTGCAAAAACACTCATCACTTATGAAGCATGCATGTTTTTTCTTATAGGTGTATTTGAATTTATTTGGATCACTCTTGCAGTGAAATGCTGTGAGGGTCTTTCTTTTTTTGTTTTTTCAGGTAGTCCCTCAAACTCACAAACAGGAGTCGGTGTGTGTAGTTTCCAGTATTTTTCTTGTGGGGGTAGAACCACGAAGGAAAGTATTTTGGTGGGCAAACTCAGGAAAAAAAAAAAAGATGAAATACTGAAGAGGCAAGTAGAATTTTAAGCATTCACCTAAATCCTTGTGCTTTTTCACTTTAAATAGCCAGGAGAGAAACTGTGTCTGGTAGATTACCATCAGTATAAAACAGCATTAATTCAACACATGCACCTAAGCAAGGTCGCTTCATAAAAGATAATGAACAGATTATTATTGTAACATCTGACTAAGTAAAGCAGCAATTTAGCGTATTTTTCAAAATTTCATTTTTGCCCAGTTCAGGTCACCCACACATGGTTCATATTTGGTCCATAAATAAGGATAAAAGTGCTAATTCTTAGCCCAAACAGGCCCGGATCTTCACACCTCAAACCTAACCATAATCTGGTAACTGGTGCTGGGCCAGAACTTCCTAACTTTGGGTCCACTGTTGATAACACAGCTGAGTACCAGGACCAGCACGGTTGTGCGTTGGTCCCTCAAAAAGCCTACACACAGCTTTGCAGACCAGTGTCTACAGGTTGTCGCTGTGCACTGTCACCAGGGTTTAGAGTCAAAAACTACTCTTCTTCACATTTTTGCTGTTGTTGGACTTTTAGATTAGCTGCTGATGAAGTGAAATAAGAATACACAAAGAATTATTCTATAGTGAAGAGAAAGTGAGTATTAAAAACAACTAAAAACGTCCACTAAACTGTTTTCATGTTGATTTTTTCACTTCTCCCTCTTCGGGGTGAACTCCACTGGCACCTGCTCTGCTTCTAAGCCAGAATCACTGTCACACGACTTACAGATCTCTAGAAATTTCACACGCCTGTTTGGGCATCTTGGTCAAGATCCTTACGCCTGACCCTCACTGTGTTTTTTGGGGGACTGCACACAAGCACTTCTGACAAATACCTACACAAACGGACACAAACGCAGTACCACAAATCCTGCATTAGCCTCATTTAGCCTCAGCTAACTACCCGAATCAGGATATCTCCTTAGGATTTAATACCAATGATTACTAATAGAAACCCCTACTCCTGGCCTTGTTCATGCCTGGCACCAATACACAACTTGGATGCTTTAATCACACGCAGACAGCTCAAAGTACGTCAAACAACATTTCCACAACACCGTTCGTTACCAGAGCTGACCTGCCCGTCCTGCTCAGCACTGACAAAAGCATTTATAGTTTTTCTTTGCAAAGACCAAAACGCATTGTTGTTGTTGTTGTTGTTGTTGTTGTGCACCAGGAGGGGGAGCGAGCCCATCTTGTGCTAAGTCTACAAGGAATTTCATGAAGCAGAGGAAATCAGAAGACTACAGATTAAGTCTGGGAGATTTACAGGCTTGTTGTTGTTGTTGTTTGTCGTTGTGTTTTAATACCACACCGATGGCACAGCAGCAAGTACTTACATACACTTTTACAGAGGACGTTAGTTTAATAAGTGGACACCTTCATATATGCAATGCTATTTTTTTTTAAAATACAGAAATATAGTTGACATATACTACCCAGATCAACTCAGCTCCTGTGCTGTGATTGTTATTGCTTTCTAGTGCTTCCACCAACCAGTTTCCTGGCTGTAGTAACATATGTCAAGTTAGCAGGCATAAAAACTATCAAAATGATCTTTGGACATAAAACAAATAATAATGTGTTTTCTGGTAGAGACAGAGAAACAGTTCACCAGTGATGGAAATAAAAATAATAGATCTCACACCTCCACTTAAAAAGAGCATGCTGCTTCTATATTGTGCGTTAACGTCTCCCTAATGACTCCGTTTGATTTCCCAATAAATCATTAAAAGGCTGCTAAGCTTTTTTTTTTTTTCCTTTTGGGCTGAAACAAGAATCTTACTCTGCATCCCACTGCTGTAAGTGTGTCTGGATGAGAGGATTGTCTAAATGACAAATAGGAGCATCAATGTCCCCCATGGGGACCTCTCTGCATTTAAAATGTCTTGCTGAGAAAGACAGGGGCCTTTTTCTAATTCTGTCATTTCCTCAGATTTCCTACAGAGGCAGCCACAGCCTTTCATCTTCATCTCTCTCACCACTTGAAACTCTTTTACAGTTTTAGTAGTCCATGCCCCCCTTTTCACCTCTGTGGGGTGGGGCTTGCATTTTATTAATGGTGCGATAGAGCCTCCTCTGATATGTCGAGCATCACGATTTCATTACAACAAATTATTACCGATCTGAATCTTTAGTCCCTGAAATAATGCTCTCAGCACAGTCAACAGATACTGAGTCACTGCTCCACACGCCATTATTTTTCCTCTTTCTCCATGCAGCAGCCACATTCCCACTCCCTCAGCCTGATGTGTTACACTGGAGAGGGGAGGGAGGATCGAGTGTCCACCGTTCCTCCCATCACCTGTGAAATTTCAGAGCCAGGCCACGGTGAAAGGGGGTATTGTGTCCCCCTGATGAGGAATGCCCTTGCGTTGCTCGTCAAAGAAAAGGCCTCATTTGGCCAGGAATTTGGAGGGACCTCGAGAAGTGTAGGGAGATTTTCTCAGAGGTGGGGATAGGAAGCTGGAGGTTTTCACGAGGCTGGACAGGAGAAGGACAAATCTTAACTTGAGTCTCTGTGACAGTAACAGATTAGAATTCATACAATATAAACAAACCTCACTGAGCTTCAGTGGTCAATGAACACTGTAAACTTTTTTTTTCTTAGAAAAAGGTTTACATTAGATGTTTGTTTTTTTTAGTAGTATTAAAAACACGCTTAGTTTTAATCACATCGCACTGTTTTGTTTAATAATAAAACACAATATAATTATGGTTTAAGGGGGAATCTGGAAGTTACTGTCGAACCGGCTTAGAGCAGTCAGACTAATCACTCTCTGATGTGGCGAGGATGCCACCTGCTGGTGAAAAACCACCACTAACGCGTTACACTGCATAGAGCTGTGAATTTATTGTGCCAGTTTCTTCTTTGATAACACTGGTATAACATAATACCTATGAAAAAAAATTAATAGCTTTTATACATGGTTTATAGTAAATGATATAGAATCTATGACCAGGAAAGAGCAATTAGCATAAAAAAGATTGGTTGTAAATGTCTATGAATCGATATTTACGTATTGTGATTTAATATATATATTTTTTTAATTTAAAAAAGAAGATTTTTTTTGGTACAGGAAGCTTAATTAAGCTTATTTTTTTATTGTAATGTATCTGCTGGACATGTGTGGTACACAGGAAATCTCGAAATGAGCAGACAAACTGACAGGGTCCTGTATTTGTTCGTTATTTCCTCGTTTTTGTCGTTGTATTTTGGAGGTAGTCACTGGAAGTGTCTGTATACTCTCACCTCTGGCTTGACGAATTCATTCATTCATTGTAACCCACTAGAGGGCGATGAAAACACGCATCTTCAAGCAGCCAGAGGACTATCAGTGTTTACTGTAACATCTGCTTATTATCTCAGCTGCCTTGCTCTGGTTTGGCCCCTATTGTCAGTCTTCGCTCCCCTGATTTAAGCATTAAAGTGATGCGCACCAGAGGAACAAGGAAAGCAGAATGCGAGCTATAATTTCAGTCCATCTATAATATAAAACATGAGACCATTTGTTACCGTGTATGTCCTCTAGTGGTCAAACTGAGTGACTACAGCAAGTACTTCCGGTACTTCCTTCAACACTAGCGCTTAGCTTTCAAATTAGTGATGAAAGAAGCCTCAGTCAGCTATATATTACTATTAAATACTACATATTAGTACTTTTAAACATTAAATTTACATTTATGCGTGTTCTGTACGAATAGCGTGCGAGAGTCCCGGAGGAAAGGAAGTTACACTTTCATGCTAAGCTATACTCCAGTCCACAAGGTGGCGCTAATGCACATTTCTGATGCTACCAAATGGTGTAAGAAGAAGAGAATACAGGAAGTGGTTTTGTTTACTGGCTGTTTTTGAAGGCAAGTTTCTGATGAGCTATGTTTATTGTGGTTCGGCGCTCTGTTTTATGTTTTAAAATCTTTACTTCGCTTCCGAAAAGTGTCGGCAACATATAACGGCTGAGAAACATTTGCTTAACGTTAGCAGTACATTACGGTAAGGACACAGTCATCGTGGAGTAGAGCAGCTATTGAAAGAAAGGCATATTAAAATCCGCTTTGCTAGTGAAAAAGCAGCACGTCCCATATCATTTCACTGCAGCTGTTTAAAAAATGACCATAATTCATTCATTAATTCGGCATCATTTGTTTAAAAAAATACCGATGTTTTTCTATAAATGAAACTAAATAAACCTAGTTCCTCAGCCTGCAGTAAAACACATTTCTCGTCGTCTTTAACGATTACTTAGGTTAAATAGAGGCTCGCTCAGCCCGTTAGAAGCACGTGTCAGATATCCAGTCTAATACATCCGCGTTAGCCTCAGTCTGATCTGCTGCAGCTGGTGTAACCTAAATCTTCACTACTCTCATGGTCACAGTGCTTGAATGCAGGACTATTATGTATGATTGTATGCGAAGGCTGGCGCCAAATTAAACGATTTAAATATTGAACACAGAGGCGATCAAAGACATCAGTGGGGCAGACAGTATCAAGAGGCATTGCATCACCAGTTGCTTATTAAGTAGTGGTTAACACTGGACGCAGGAGGTGAGTGCTGCTCACTGATGGAGGTTTCTGTGAGGTTAACTTGCTGTCATTTCTCTTCCTGCTGTCCTGCAGCAAAATGAATGAAGACCCGCTCCAAACAAACTGCAGTAAAACACTGCTTGTCCGCCACTTACCAGCTGAGCTCAGCCATGAAGAGAAGGAAGACCTCCTGAAGTACTTCGGAGCTGAGTCAGTCAGAGTCTTCTCAAACAGGGGCCGCTTGGTACGTTTCTCCTCACCGATTATCCCGTGAGCCGCATCTCACATCCCTACATTCATTTGAGTTGGCAGGCAGTCTGAACATATTTGTCCATCTCCACAGAAACATGCAGCCTTTGCAACGTTTAGGAATGAGAAGTCAGCGGCAAAGGTAAGAGTTTTGTTTGAGACTTCCTCTGGTTTTTCTCCTACTTTGTCCTATATGGTGTTCTTCAGTCCCCATAACGTCTTTTTTTTAGGCTCTCAGCAGACTCCATCAGTTAGAGGTTCTTGATCAGACGCTAATTGTGGCGTTTGCAAAAGGCCAAGATCACATAACAGTGCTAAAGGACCCGCCTGTGTCAGAAAGGTGAGCTGTTTGAATAACCCCGGGCTGCACGGACGTTTTTTCTGTATGTAAATTGATGGGCTGTTAACGTCTCTGTCAGATAGCAGCAGATGATTGGATCCCTTGTAGTGGTCTGAACCTCCCCTCTCCTTTTCTATAGTGGTGAAAATGTCAAAGAAGAGCAGAAGAAGCAGGAGAGAAAACAGCCAAATATTCCCATCATAGAGACGGGCGTTGCACCGAGTCTCGGGTAAGAATGAAAGTGTGTCATCATGAAGCTAGTGTGACATGAGGGAAGGAAACATTTTATTTTCATCACTTGTTTTCTTTTTTATTGTATTTTTTTGGCTGATGTTATTCTCTGGTGCATTATTCATTAGATACCTTGTAGATTTCTAGTCTTTGTTCTTTTTGCCATTTTGTGGGGTTAAAAAAAGAAAACAAAAACACTATATCGCATTCTGCCTTTTGGTGATAGGCCCTGTCTCCCATTACCCAGAGTTTGTAAGTCATTGCCTGCCCAAACTCTGCCTTATTCGATTAAATATGCATGTGTGACACATGTTCTCCAAACTGCGGTCAGAGTGTTGTCAGTTTGGCTATGCAGAAACTGCCTGGAGGCTGGCTGACAATAAACCTGGATGAGAATCTGAGAGCTGTAGTTGCAAGCTGTCAAACGCCTTGTGTCCAATTAGATAGCCAGGCCGCCACTGAGCGCCTGACAGGCCGTCTGTCCTGCCAGTTGGTGGGACCAGGTGGTCTTTGATACCTTTCACTCCATTTCTGACAGTTTGTCTTGCTGCTGCTACAGCAACCAGGTCTCAGACTCAAGAGCTCCATATTCTAATACTAGTTTGCACAAACTGAGAGAATGTGCTGTTTGGTTAGACGAGTATATTGCATTTAGGTGTGCTAGAGCTTGTAGAAAGGCTGGATTTGGGACAAACTGAGATGTCCTGCTAGCTGCACTTGCTGGTTATATTTAGCTCGAGTTCAACATTGATGGGATATTTTAAATCTCCTGTACAGCAAAAATGTGATTTTCGTCTCTTGGAAGAAGAACTCTGATCTTTTTCACTGGTTTTCTCTAGTCTTTGGTTCCTTTTGTGGACTAAATAATAAACTGAGTGATATTAAGTGAATTTAAAATAAATTAATCAGTGTTTTAAAAAAGGGACTCTAAAATAGTGGTCAGCTGTGCTCATTTTGGTAATTCAATATAAGCAGAAAAGCTAGAATTGTATTTTGTACCATTTACATTTTTGGAATTTGTTCTGTGGCAAATTATATACTAATAATTAAGAAAATAAGTACATTTATATTGGTCTTTTTCTTTGTTTTATTGCATTCTTTTTTTTACTATTTGGATGATGATGATGATGATAATAATAAATCTTAAATTCTTAAAATCTTAAATTTATAAAGCATGTTTAAAAACAACAACTTGCATTGATCAAAGTGCTGTACAAAAGATTAGTTGGGAGGGGGAAAAAAGGAGAATAGATAAGAAATAAGTAAAGTATGTGTGAGTAGGTGCACAGACACAATGAGCAAATCAGACAGACTCAAATACCAGCAGGTGAAAATAAGCGTCAAGATTTTAATAACCTCTTTAGCATCATAATGCATGTAATCATTACAGAGTTGAAACCAAAGGTATGTAAACCCTTTCAACCTTTCAATCAGATGTCCAGGATATAATATAGATTTATTATACTGTGGAGAGCTGTGGCTCAAGATGTGTATTTGAGTTGTCTTTTTCTCATTTCGTAATGCCACGATGGATTTTTTTTTGTTGTTTTTTTTTTTGTTTGTTTTTTTTAATGGGAGTCAAGGATGAGCTGATTGGATTTTTGCGGGCAAAGGTCAGCTTCACTGCAGAAGGGGAGATTTTAATCATCTTACAAATTTCACACTGATGCAAACTGGAACTTGGGCTGGGAGAGGCATACAACCACAGTCCGACTTTATCGGTGACCGATATTAGCTGTTTGCTACTATCAACCGATAATATTAGCAGCATTTATAATGGTCGGTAAATGAACGTTTGAAAAGTAGAAAAGAGATGGGAGAAACGCCCTTCGACTAAATTATGAGTGTTGATGTTTCATAGTTTGCCCACCAGAGGGCGCTCAGCAACATCCCTGTTTGTATTTACAGTTTAGCTTGTCCCCAATTTTAAACACAAGAAACACAAGACTTGGCCTGGTGGCAGCACATGTTTGGAACCACAAGCACAACAACCAGCTGATCCAGCCAGTAAATAAATGACTACATGTAGCAAATGTTAGAAAAATCTAAAAAAAAATCTAAAAGTATCGGTCCTAAAAATCTTACATCGGTCGGGCTCTATGGTTAAGAGTCCTTAACTTCAGCTTGCTTTCATTCTAAGTGGAGAAGTTATGTGTAGGTTGAGTGCTGAACCAAAGGAGAAATGTTTGTGGGAACAACATCTTGCTGATGACATGTAGCTTCTTGTGACTTCAAGCCACGACACAACAGAATCTACATTCACAAAAATCAAATGATGACAAAGGTGAATTAGATTGCTGTTAAGCTACCATTTAACAGGCCTCCGCACCTTTAACTGCTGTTTCTAGTGGCAGATTAAATAGCACTCCCCTACCTTCAGTCTTTGCTCATTAGGCTTGAGTGTAGTTGAATTTGTTGTCCCACGCTGTGTAGATTGGCACCTTAAGAAATTTATTTCCTGAGGACCAGCCTTGCTGTGCTGACACGGCATGGCTGTGCTTTTCATCTTAATGATAGGCTACCTAGCAAGAGGTAGGGCCACTGCCTGGGCCACATACTGATGTGTCACTGTTGTTTTGATATATAGTCATGTGAAGAAGTTTATCCCATAAAAAGTATTTGCCTTTTTTTTTTTCAACATATTTGAGAAAGCAAGCGTTTGATTATCTTTGAACAGTGCTTATAAAAATAACCAGGCATGTGTTACATAATTGTCTGCCAGTCTCTGACATCATCTTGCTTTAACTTTTGACCAATTTCTGTGCAAAATTCATTCATTCTCAGGTTTTCCTTGCATGTACTGCTCGTTTCAAATCCCTAAACCACATTTTCAGTGGGATTAAATCTGGGCTGTAACTAGACCATTCCTTAACATCCCCGTTTCTCGTGCCTTAACCATTTCTTGGTGTATTTGCTGCTGTTCTTAGGATCATCATCCTCTTCAAAAAGTCACTTCCGGTTCAGCATTAACTCTTGGGGCAGATGGCCTAAAATTAGCTTCAAGCCATCCTTGGTGTGATGCCGAATTTACAGTTGAATCAGCGACTCCCAGTGACATGCTCCATAAAGCCATAAGCCAACAGCGCAACCCCAAAACACTATGGTTTTGATTTGCCAGTACAGAGCACATTATTCCTAAAGGTTGGGTCTTTTCCTGTCTGGTCACTGGCCAAGCGTGGTTTAGTCCTTTCTGGGATTTCTTGGCTTCAGATCGTTTCCACCTGTCGTTCCCCTGAGCAGCCCCAGATCACTGGTGCTTAATCTGGATTCCAATTTTAGATTTGAAGGTGAAGGTGATAAATATAGAAGTGTACACGCTTCTTTCCAGTTTGACTGCTTTGTGTATAGAAATGGATCGAGTGTTTGCTCGTTCAGATATATTCAAAACATCTGTAGTTTCCACGCTAATTTCCATACATTTTTTTTTTCTTGTGACCGTTTTTCAGTGAAGAGTTTATTGTATTTAAGGCAGGGAGTTGCAGCTTTAAAGTAACTCGGTCTTTTTTTTCCCCTCTCTCTCTTTCTCCTACAGGTTGAAGTTTCAATCAAATCCCACTTTGAAATATTTATATCCACCACCCTCTAATGGCATTCTGACAAATATAACGCACGCCCTCATGAGCGTGCCAAAGTTTTATGTTCAAGTGAGTAAACACAGCTTCCTTTGTGTGATTTATTTATTTATTTGTTTTTTTTCTACCTTGATGTGTTGATGCTGGCCATAATAATAATGTCCTTGTGTTCATTTTTGGTAAGTGGGAATTGGTACAGAAAAAGAAATCAAGCTAATGTGACAGCATTTTGAGTCTTTACATTTATATTGTAAAATAGGAATATGATTCTGGAATAAGTGTCCCAGTGGTTTTTGAACTGCATCCAGGCTCTTAAAGATCAAACAGCAAACATTTGCCTTTTAAATCTCAATTTGGGAAGCTAGTATTAATAATAAACCATAAGTGGGCGGCATGAGTTATGGGTTTAACATTTCCCTGGGAGCCGCGCTGCCTGGATTTTAATTGCTGCTATTCCCCGTGTCAACGGCTTGGTGGTGCTAGTGTCTTTCCGAGAAGCTTGCCCAGTGCTCTGCCTCACCGTAGGCGTCTCACTTGAGCCTCAATCTCACCTTGATCCTTGTATTTGTATGCAAAAGCCTGGAAATCTGTTTTACATATGGAGCCCGAGTTCCTGGCTGCCTGTTTGAGAGCAGCAATATATATTTATATTACCTGCTCTCTTTCCCCTCAGCCTGTGGTATGAATCTTCACTGTTCTCAAACTCGTATCTCAAACTATGCAGGTACTTCATCTGATGAACAAGATGAATTTGCCGTGTCCTTTTGGCCCAGTCACAGCCAGACCACCCATGGTAAGCTTCTGTACACGATCACTGAATGCAAAGCTCAGCCAAAGCTCTTTCCAAGCGTGTAAATGGGAAGAGTTTTTGCTTTTGTAAAGAAGCAGGTGTTATGTTTCACAAAATGTACTTCTGAGGTTTAGACGCTCAACAGTCGCAGCTTGTTGAGGAGGTAACACTCAGCTGTGTGTTCTTTAGGTTGACGCCGCGTTTTTGTGACTTACAAATAGAGCTATAGATCCCTAACTTTCCTTAACCTTTTTTACTTTCCCAAATACGGAGACTGAAAGTTCTTCAATGTAGAAAACGTGTTTGAGCAGTAAATGTGAGCACTTTTCCCAGATCAGCCAAAATATTCATACTTTATCTCCATTCATAATTCATTTTCCTTTGTTTTTTTGTTTTTGATTTTTTGTCAAAATGCACATAAACAAATATACAAATGTACTAGTTAGGTTATTTATTGATCATCAGAACCTTCATGTGTTCAAATCACACGGATGCAAGAACCCTTTGGTATGATCAGTATTTCTACATTGAGTACTCATAAAAAGGTATTTTATGAGTACTTTATTCAGACGCAGTCTGAGTAAACTAATAATACACAAACAGGAAAAATAACGAGTAAATATTCACATTCAGAACATCTCCAAAAACTACTTTGAGTTTGGTGTTTCAGTAAAACACGTGAAACTGGAAGTGTGCAGGTGTGACTTTCCCTGTAAAATCAAGTTGATAACAAAGTCTGCTCTAAAATGATTGGTTGGTATGAACTCAACAAAATCACAGCAGGCTTTATACCAATGCCCTTTATACCAGCTGGAAAAGGCTACAACGGCCATTCTAAAGACCTGAGTGCTCATCAGTCTGCAAAGTGCCTACAAATAGGACAAATTCAGGACAGGTTGCTACTTTAGCTGAAGCGGAGTGGGCAAAGATCACACAAGAACACAGTGTGCAGTCCTGCAAGAAGTGAAAAAAGAACCCGAGGGTAACCTAAAACTACCTGCAGAAATCTCTTGGTAAACTTGTGAAGTCCTTTTTCATGTGTCCACTGTCAGAAAAACACTGAGGAAGAATTGTGTTAATGGAAGGACACCCCAAAGCGCTGCAGTCTACAAAAAAGGTTTGCAAAATAGGAAAAGAGAAAAGAAAATCAACGGCCTGTTCCCCAACGCTTTCCTTTGCTACCATTGAGGGAATAATGAATTTTACAGGAGAAATTCAGGCAAGATGTCCATGTCCTGAAGTTTAGGGGAGGTCGGGTGATGCAACAGGGCAGTGACAAAAAGCACACGAGTAAATCGGCAAAAGGATGAAACACGCAAGACGGAGACCTGACCTTAACTCAGTTTACATTCTGTGGCATGACCTGAGGGATGGTGTTCAATCAAAACATCCCAGAAATATTGATGGACTGAAACAGCTTTGTAAAGAGGAACGGTCCAAAAAGATTCCAAAAACCATTTGGAAGTGTCAGAAGCAGCTACAGCAAAGGTCTGATGGAGGCTGTTGCTATTAGAGGGTTCGTTAATTATTAAAGTCAGGCTTTCACTTGTCTTTTCCAGCCTACACTGTTAGTGATCACACAGTGTGTTCGATTGTTTTTCTTACATTTTATTAGTTATTAGAAATTGGTCATCAGGTTGCTCAACTGCAATAATAATTGTTTTTTTAGTACCGTAAAGTCTTCTCCTTTGACCTTTGTAGAATTTCAAAATATCGGCATTTAATTTAAAATCAAAATCAACCATTGCTTCTCCCATTTGTAAGCTAAACCATGCGATTTTCTTTCCCGCAGTTTGAACTCCTGCCTCCTGCTCCACCCATCCCCATGCCTCCTCCCTTCCCTCCTGATTATCCCCCTTTACCAGAAGAGGAGATGGAAATGAGCAGCGAGGAAGAATCAGAGTATGAGAGTGGAGACGACGAAGACAAAGAGAGGTGAGGAGAAGACAAAGAGTGCAGCACAAACACTGTTTGAGACAATCAGACTGGCTTTCAGATAGTTTTGCACCTTATCATAGCTAGCAGTCATGCCTGTGTATTAACATATTACTCATCAGTAGTAATCTTTCTAGAGAAAAGAGTGACTAGAATTAGTTGCAAATGTGTGTGGAGACTTTTACATGTATCTCACTCCCTGTCATATTGTCTAAATATGCATAAAGCTCGTGGAGATCCACAAAAGTGTAAATGCAAAGGTTTTAATGTCGGCCTTTTGCGTCTGATTTTTGCTCCACTTTAGATTTAGCAGCAGGTGACAAAATAAAGGGCAAATATGAATCTTTGAACCTTACTACATCGAGGGCATTCGCTGGCTGTGGGTGGAATCATACTGGCATGGTTTGGGTCACTGCCAATCGATATAAAGTCGCCCTGAGTGATCACCTTTATCGTGTGATGAAACATTCCTGTCCTGATGGGAGTGGTATCTTCCAGAATGGCTGTGCCCCCAGTGTTAGGGTCTGAAGACTCACTGAATGGTCTGATGAGTAAAAAAAAACTAGTCTGAATCATATGCTATTGCCTTTGCGGTCACCAGGTCTCCTCCCAGTTGACCACCTATAGGTGATTTTAGACCGACGTGTTATAGAAGGTAATCACCACAGTGATGTTCCAGCCCTCCAGCTGAGCTCCAGAGACCTGGAAGATCAATGAATGATCCAATGATCCTTCTACACATTTACAAATCTGAATATAGATTTGGAGAAAGTTTTTTTTAATACATTTCAAAATCTGTTTACACCCACAGATTCAGATACATAAATATCCACATACATTTGCAAATATGTGATTACAGTACTAGCTTCATAGATTTTTTTTGGACCAAGTTAGACAATTTTCCCCTTATTCCCTATGCTTGGTTTATTTCAGGATTGTTCGTCTGATGGGCCTGGTCAACCAAGCATGCAAGCGACCCTTGAGACAAAAAACAGCTTCAAAACGAAAGAAGCCCAAGATCAAGGATTTACTCTATGCTCCCAAGCCAGACTCTCAGAGGTAGACCAAAAGCACTCATGCATGTCACAGTCCTCACGCATAGCTCATTTCAGGACAGTCTTCACAAGCAGCTAAAGAGAGAGGACGAAAACCTCCAGATAATAAGTCTTCCTCATAAACACAGCCTTGTGCGGCTTGGAGACTTACTGTTTCAGCATCACACACGCACACACTCCCTTAATGACAGACCACAAACTCGGTTACTAAACTATAAATATACACAAACACACAGTCTCCTGGCCACATGTTTGTGGACTGGGAAATATCTCTGGTTGACCAGAACAAAATATCCCGAACCACAAGGAGCTCAGGAGCTCAGTTTTATTGTAGGTTATTTTTAGAGAGCGGTGATTGTCTCTGTTGTCCTCAGTGCTCCAGCTCTGCAGCCCTCGGATGTGTTTGAGCAGCCCCACACCGCTGGTCTGAGGAAAATTGAATTCCGCATCTCGGCTCCAGATGTAGCAGCTGCTGTTGAAGGAAGTAGGCCAGCTCAGCCTGAAGACGACGAAGGCAAAGGTAATCCCCCCCCCCCCCCCCCCCCCCCCCCCCCCCCCCCCCCCCCCCCCCCCCCCCCCCCCCCCCCCCCCCCCCTCTCCCCTCCCCCCCCCCCCCCCCCCCCCCCCCCCCCCCCCCCCCCCCCTCCTCTTTTTCTTTT
>VVHJ01001557.1:0-14966 GCA_015107715.1 Tylochromis polylepis
AATATTATTTAGCTGAGATTATCTGCTATACAAAATACAAAATTTCCTGTTGTCCATCACAACCTTGTTTTGATCACTAGTTGTTCTTATTACCTTGAAAAGAACTATGATCAAAAGGCTTAACTCTCGCAGGCAGCTATGACTGTGCATTGTATGCTGCAGTTTTTGACAAAGTAGATGCAATTATTCAAGCTATTTTGAATATTTAATTTGACATGATGCCCGCAGTAAGTGTAATTGTATCCACTTTGTCTTGCTCTAAAACTAAATCCACAGCGATCACCACTGTGTTTGAAAAACAAAATTGTGCCAGGTGATTGCGGTTTTAGTATTTGTGCCAATTACAAAGCACTGTGGTGAAAATCGCTGATGGCTAAAAAATATTAGTCGAAATTGATTTGCTGATTTTGATTTTATTTGCGTTTGACTTAGTGCACAGTTACTTCAGTTCAAATAATTTGATGTTTATGCAAGTTAATGCTAGATGTCTTTTGTGACATCTGTTTGAGCCTTTCTTTGCTTTTTGCATCAGTATGCCATTTACAGTATGTCCATATAATGAGAGAGAAAAGCAGGCTCAGTTAACATTAAGTCTTTCTTTATATCTATGATTATCAAACTGATAATGATTATGTTTAGTCATCTTGGTAACACTTTATTTATTCCTTTTTTGTTTTTTTTCTGGTATAACAAGTCAATTTGTTGAAATACATATATCTCAGTACTTGGCTGTAACAAAGTGATATATTGTAGAGTGAAAAGAGTGTAGCTGTTTTTCTCACATCAAAGATAATCTAAGATTGACAATATGGTATTCAAAATAAGTAAAGAGTTACCATTGCCTTTTTTTTCTGCATTTCTTGTTGAATCCACTTGCAATTTTCTTTAATAACATCTTAAAATACAATATATTACCTCAGTCGCTTAACTAACATTGTCATTTCCTTGGTTGCTCACTATTACCCCTACCCCCTTGGCTTGGTTAACACATGAAAGGCTGTGGAGGAGGATGTTGTCGGTGCATATGTCACCGAGGCCACTCACATTGCTCCAGAGCCCACCGTCGTTGCAGAAGCACAGGACACCTTGGATACTGGTGCGGACGCATATGACTTTAAGGAGTATGGCCTAAACGAGTATGACTTGGGCGAGGTTGACAGCAGGTTGTATGATTATGGGGCGTATGATGAGTATGGCACGGCCCTGCCTAAACCTGAGGCAACCTACGATGATGAGGTGGGGCCTGGGGTCGCTGCTGAAACCGATGTTTCGGAGAGTACTGTAAGTATCACACCCGCACCTGGTGACTGACGGGTGTGCGCATGAACAGCATGCATTAGAGACTCTGTGTGTGTTGTGGTTTCACTCAGTCCTTCAGTGCACGTCTTCTTTGTTTGTCGCTTGGCATGGGAAATGCGTCATTGACATGTTAAGTGTGGAATCAGGTGATCTGCTGCTGTTTCAACAGTATGTGTCTGGTGATTCAGTGATTGAGTGCGATCATAGGGACTATGCATGCATCTATTTCACTATAAAGGTTTTAACTTAGTTTTTGTTTTTAAGGTGGATTTCTATTTGACATAGCACAGATATTTGCACTTCTTTCCACACATATCTTTTTATCAGTGTATGCTGGCCCAGCCTACACCCATTGATACCAAACAAGGCCTATTGCACCTCCCTACCCACTCATCTTTCAGCACCTGGCTGTGATCCCTCCCTCTGCTCGTCTCAGTGTGGACTGCAATTAGCCTATAAATCGTAGACAGCTGTCTGCATAGTGCACCCACACAATTGTGAAGAACATGCAGACTTTTTAACTCCACCTTTACTAATCAACAGTTTGTCACAGTATGTTATTTAGTCAGTTTACAGAACAAATAGATTAACATAACTCCTCATTTTGTGTCTCTGTTGGAAAATTTGGCCTCAGTTTTGTGTTAAATGTACACAGCCAGACATCCTCAAACTCTGTTAAGTGCATTATGTGTCTGTGCACCTTTGGGTATTGGTACTGTAGCATGTGAGGACAAGGCCTTTATTGGCCTTATATGCCTTTTTACTACCCCTCTCACACACAGCCCACCAGCTTGTGAAACTTTACATTGATAACATGCTGGTGATTGTATGTTATATTGGGTCATCATTTATTAACCACACTGCTCAGTGACGATGCAATGACAGCACGACTCCATTTCAAGCATGCAGAGGTCAGTTGTTGCTCATGAGGACTAACCTTCTTCTTTGGCAGTGTTTGTTAATGTCTCGCTTTGTATTGTCCATGATTTGCTTAGTCTAGTGCTGTTTGTACCTGTGGAGTATAACTGCTCCACGGTTTAACTTTACAGTTATAAAACTGCCACCACTTTTCTTGGTTTGTAACTTCAGGTCGCCGGTTCTGTAGCAGGCTTTGGCCAGAAGGGAGAGAAGGGCGAGCCGGCTGTGATTGAACCTGTAAGGTCCAAAGTGTCAATAATTGTCCTAACATTATCACTTATTATCACTTTCCTGGTACATATTATTTTAAAATGTTATTTTCAGAGTGAGCAATCTCATTTTCATTAGAATTTTAAATCGTCTTAAACCCAAACAAAATAGTGTCAACCTCTGAACTGCAGTTTTATTTTATTTATATACTTCTTACTACTTAAAGATCCCATTACAGTGCTCTCTAAACATCTCCAGTAAAAAGGATTTTTTTTCCTATTATATTCCTATTATTATCTCATCTTGAACTTATTTATAATACTGCTTTTGCATATGGCACTATTTGTGGTGATAAACACTTTGCTTGTATTTTAAGGGCATGCTAATTGAAGGACCACCAGGACCCCCTGGCCCAGGGGTGAGTATATTTTTGACAAAAAGACCTAATTATGTGTAATTGTGAACTCTTTGTCAGAATGTCCTGAATTGACATCCCGGTGGTCTGCTAACTTTGTTTTGCTTATTCAGGGTCTTCCAGGACCCGCAGGCCTACAAGGACCCCCAGGCACTACTGGAGATCCTGGTGACAGGGTAGGTTTATCATTTATGTCCCCAAACTAATAGTTTTTTATGTGGATTTACTCTGAATTCTGAATTCAACTATGTTCATTCCTGTTACACTCTTTCAGAAAATGAATGTCTTGGACAGCTTAATAGACACTCCAAATTAGTGAAATGGTTTTGTTATAGGTTCATTTATTGGTTCATTAAAGGAATGCAGTGTGAGGAAATGCAGGAATAGAAATTTTATAGCACACTAAATGAACTGCATTCAGAATAACACTGAATGAATTGTGTGTATGTGTAATTATAATTAAACTGGTAAGGGGACTTGTAAGACAAAGATTGGCTTTTAGAAACTAGATGTGCTGCTTCACCTCATATTTAGCTTCTGTAAAAAACCATTGTAGATTTTTTTAAAACATAGCCCCATAACATGTAAGTATATGATTTCCAGATGCTTACTAAAGTTGTGTCTCTGAGATCCTTAAAATAGCTCATCATTAAAAGTTAATATGAATATCAAACACTAGTAATCTTGGTGGCATTACTTTGTGCTACACACAGTTCACTGAAATTAAACTTCTTGTTGTCAGAAAGGTTAAAAGCAGTCTCTGGGATATAGATGCAAGTTTGAGCAAATCCAAACTCTGACAGTCATTCATTTCTACAATAGTGCGCTTCAAAGTGTATTAATAGATTAATGTCAGTAGACAGAAGTAGTCTTGAGCTGTTATTTTCACTTCCTTGCTGCTCACTCATTAGCATAAGCAGCAATAGCCAAGGTACAGTGAGTGAGACTATACCTGAGATGTGAAATATTGTAATATAAGTCTCAAAACCTAAAGGATTTCTGTTCAACAGTTCTGCAACACACTCACACAGATCCACAAATATGGCTAAAAAGATAAGCTGGAAAAGGATGTTAGTTTTGGATTGCAGATGGTTGTGTTGCTTACAGATGAAAACCCCTAGTATCTGTGTAATGAAGCAGAGGAAGAGAATGATAATCAAACTAACAAACAGCATTCCCCCCAGTGTTTAGTTTTCCATCTGTGTTATTATGTCCTGAATGTTTATGTGAAAGTTTATGGCTTGATTTGAATTTTTTTTTTTTGTTAATGACATAAATAGAAATAGCACAATATAAGATTAAAACTTAAACTAAAAAGGAGCCAGTAATGGAATCACACCAACAGAGATTCGATAGTTTTTGAACAAGACAACAACTAGTGTGTCCAGCATCAAACTAGTCTTTATATAGTGTGTAGTTTTTTTTTTTGATGCCATCTATACACCTAAACAGTGTCCCAAATGTAAATAGTATAGTTTTTATGCTGTCATGACACAACCTGTCTACAGACATATGGACAAACAAACACCGAGTAAATTGCCGTGAATCCTGGTATAGCAGGTATCTTCAGGTCTGCCTTTTTGCCATGATAACACACACATACACAGACACATGATTACAGCCACGCCAGCCACATTAGTGTGTCAGGTAAAAATTGTAATTTTGTAGACCAGATAAAGATACTTATTATGTAGTTACAGATAGACAGAAAATGTAAAAAATGTCAAACAGGGCTGTAATGTGGGAAGAGGAAAAAAAGCACTCAGTGTGGGTCAGTATACACCCATCTTTGACCAGAGCCTTAATTTGAACATCAGCTATGCAGTTTAGTTAAAATCTATAGATCAACAGAGAGACATATAAATACCCAGCAAAGTAGTAAAGGCGATCATTTTATTCTCCCCACACTCACATTTTGTTTTATTGACACACACACACACACACACACACACACACACACACCGAGTCACAAGGTGAACATATAGATAATTACGTTTTTATATTTTGTATAAATTTGCTTTCAGCCCCCTCGGTGTTTGATTCATTTCAGTGATCTGTACCATCATAAATTCTTGAAATTCAGCCAAAATATAAATGGTAGTACATACAAAGATGTGACAAATCCCACAGAAAACTCTCAGACAGCTTTTGCCACAACTGCTTTGCTAATGGTTAGACGTTATAAACATAACCAGCTATGGAAATTTATTTTTTACACTTCGTTTTTTTTTTTCACATGCCATAATTTGTTTTCAATGTTGATGCTATTAATAATTTGGCTTTGCCTCTTCTGTATCACAGGGTCCTCCTGGACGCCCCGGGCTACCTGGTGCTGACGGTTTGCCAGGGCCCCCCGGTACCATGCTGATGCTTCCAGTAAGTGCTCATACAGCAGAAGTACATTCCATCCAAACTTATCATATAATCCATAACCAGGATCATTTTTAGGATATTGCGTAGTGATGACAGAGTGAGCTGAACAAAATGCGCTGTCTGTGTGTGTGTCAAACAGTTCCGTTTCGGCGGGGATGGTGAGAAGGGTCCAGTGGTGTCGGCCCAAGAAGCCCAAGCGCAGGCCATCCTTTCACAGGCTAGAGTAAGTAGAAACAACATTTTAAAAGCCACAGGGAAACCAAAAGGCTGTGGACAAACCTCTACCCCCCTCTTGCTCGCTACATACAGCTGTAGAGGGAAAGGAGGGGAAGGAAGACAGAGACAGCATTTTGGTGAGGAGGGGTTGCACTGCATTTTGTTGGCCTTGTGGGGCTAAAAGGAGACATGTCGAGCGGGCTAAAAGAGCAACAGCATGAAAAGGCCACTTTGAGCAGGTGGACAGGCAGGAGAGACTGTTAAAAATACTTTAGGGGCTCAGAATCTGCGGGTGGGCTAAGAAACAGGTGTAGTCTTTGTATCTTTGTGGGAGAGAAGATGGGCACTTAGACGAAAAGAGACAATTTACTTTAGACTCAGTAAATGAACAGGTAAACTGAATAATTACTAAATCTGATTATTAAATGTTAAAATGTAAATTGCCTACTACATAAGACATCACAATGAGACAGCAACTGGAGGATGATAAATAATGTTTACTGCAGTCCAGATGAGAGGCATCTCAGAATGGGATGTAGTGATCGCGTAGTGCGTGCAGTGCCATCTGTGAAATATAAAAACTCTTGTCAAAATTTTCTTAACCAAGACCAAAAACAGACTAGCAAACTATGTAATGCAAGCAAGATGCTGTATTCTGTATGAAACCAAAGTACGACAGAAAATGCAGAAACATGCATAAAGATATGCATTATGTGCTGCTTATGCAGTTTGCAAAAAGTATTATGAATTTTTTTCTGCTCTGCGGAATTTGACCTTGCTCTTGTCTGGGCTTATACCTGCAGCTGGCTATGAGGGGACCCCCTGGGCCAATGGGTTTGACGGGAAGATCAGGACCAGTGGTGAGTGAGAATTTATCCTCTGGAATTTATGCTGCAACACAGCTTTTCAGTCTCTAAACATCTGTTTATTATTCATAGTTTTGTGTTTGATTGTATTAATTAAAGTTGGAATTTACAGCCATTATATATATTTGGACCAGCTCTTCAAGATTAAGTTAATCAAAGCTTGTTTGCATATGCTTGCAGGAAATGCATATTTTTTTTTAAAATTCAGTGCTTAAAATGATCATCAGTGATATTTTTCCAGTGTTGTATTAGATTGGATTATAAAATATCTTCTTTTGTTGCTTGCGCATTTTTCTTTATACTTTTGGTACTAGAAGAAAGTACAATCAAATACAAAGTAATACGTTTTTTTGTTGCTCAATGGATCAGCGGAAAAACACACGTGTATTAACAGCTGCTTTAAATATTGCAACAGGGCAAACTTTTTTTTCTTGGGCTTGTTGATACAAGATCCACAGCTTATCTCCAGAAAAAGACCCTACAAAAGACAGAAGGATTTGCCCAGAGATGAATGCCAGTTAAAACACGGATCTATCACTGTGCCTGTATGTGTAATCTTAGGTTTCAGGTGTCAGTTAGATCTGGAGCTATCAGGCTAATCTTGCAAATAAGTTTTAACTCTAACTTGGCACAAAGAATTTTGAAGCTAAAAACAAATCTTTTGCAGAAAATAAAGATCAGTGTTTAAGCCAGGTGCATATGTCTCAGAGTTTATAATATTATATGTGCCAATTTGTGCTTAAAAATAATATGTGCAGTGATTTTTATTTTGATGATCATTGAATGTGTATATGGTTTGTGTGTTGTAAAAATAAGGCTAAATGTCGCCATCTGCTGTTTTCTTTAAATAATTGTTTTCTGTAATCTGTCCTGAAGGAAACTGCATGTGAAAAAGCTTGAAAAGAAAAATGTATATACAAGCATGCTTGGTTTGTGTTCTCTTACTTTAGGGTCCACCTGGCATTGCTGGATTGAAAGGTGAAAGTGGAGACCCTGGTCCTCAGGTGAGGGATAAGTTATGACCTAATGACTGAGTGAAAACATTTCACACAAACTGAGAAACAAATAGTGCTGCTGATCACCAAACTGGTTCTCATGTGCCTTTACAGGGTCCTCGTGGCACCCAAGGTCCCTCAGGGCAGCCTGGCAAGCCAGGCAAGCGGGTGAGTGAACTCACTCACCTCCAGCACTCACACTGCAGTGTGTGTGTGTGTGCTTGCATGCCTCTGTGTTTGTTGTGTGGTTGTTTGTACTTGTCGTCCCTCCTCAGTGGCTCAGAAGCTTATTTCTACTCCAACAAACAATTGCTTGAGATGTGCTTAAAGGCCTGTGGTCCCTCCAATCCTCGGATCAATGGCTGGGCAGTTAATCTGTCTGAAAATGCCAAAACATTAACACTGACTATGGATGTGGGGCGCAATTAGTGTCACGGTTCAGTCCCTCCGCAGGGCCAAACATCGTGACCTAATTGGATACTAATAAACATAAACCAGTCATTTGCAAGTTAGTAATACAAGCTTAATTAAAATGCAGGACCTTAGCTGATTTTAATGTTACAAAATGTGATTAAATATTGCTTAATTAAATAAATAGTATGTAAATCTAAATGAAAACAACAAATATTGACATTATATCTGATGATATAAATAGAACTTAATAGCTGGTAGGTTTCTACAGAAATGAAAAAAATGTGTGTTTTTAAAGTAGATATAACAAATTATTATTATTATTATCTTACATTTTCTAGAATCTGACAGTTATGTTCTGAACTTCTCCCCAGTATGTAAATCTGTATTCATATTTTTAATCTCTCTTCTGTTTTAAGGGTCGTGCTGGAGCTGATGGTGCCCGTGGGATGCCTGGAGAATCAGGTTCTAAGGTACAAGTGCTGCTACATAACCTTTTAAAGTTTATTTCACTGGAAAAGAGCAAATAGTGGAAGTGTTCTTGTCTATATAAAGATTGTTTTTGTAATATTGCGTCGTGCGTACTGTTTCCTTAAAGGGTGACAGAGGATTTGATGGACTTCCTGGGCTGCCTGGTGAAAAAGGACACAGGGTGAGCACAGTTTGGCACTTCAGTACGTTAACTCATGTGACGGAAATGTGCAGTTTGTAATGTTTTCAAACAGCAGCTTTTTAGTCTGCTCCTTTTGCAGATCCCTCTGAATTAGAATAGCTGTAAGATTTATCCACTACATGAAATACATGAAACAGCATTGTTTGCCTGAGAAACAACTCCTCTAGATGTTTTTGAGCTTATGAACAAAACACTGCTTCCTCGTGTGATAAGTCACAAAACTGGCATTAAAACAAACTCTCTCAGTTATACAGGATTAGCCATCTTAGATTACAACAATAACCAAAGGTTTGGATATCTTGGATCTCTTTTAGTTGCCTGTAGTCGGTGATACAGTTTGGAATTTCAGTATCTTTCAAAGATCATGTTGGGTAACATCCTTAAATTCAGTGTGCTGAGTGAGTAACTGTTATGCCAAGGGGGGGGGGGGAATGGATTAACAATTTATAATTTGCTACATGACTTCCACTAATGTACCTGCATTAATCACGCACTGAAGCTCAGTAAATTGGTTTGTACATTGAAAAATTACAAATGAAATCACTGCAGAGCATGCCATCCTGATGCGTGTCACCTGGTTATTCCAGATCTGTGTTATGATGTCATATTTGTTTCATTCCCAGCTTAATTCACCAGTCTGCAGGTTTACGGTTTATAGCAGTGAAAGCTTGGTATAAAGCACTTTTACAGTATAGTGAGATGGAGCAGGAAGTTTAAAAAAATCATGTGTTTAGTATGCAAGAATGAAGAAACAAAAAACTAACCAATATATGAAAGGACACTAACATAGTTTTCAAATTAAAAACTCCAATTGGAAAAGTCTACAAAATAAATGAAAAACATCATAATGTGAGGCATTAACCTCAACCTGTGGGCCTTTCTGATCTCTTTCTTCTTTTTCTTCTTTTTGTCAGGGAGAACCAGGACCAGTGGGACCCCCAGGTGCCCCTGGAGAGGATGGACAGAGAGTAAATGCTTCCTCTTTTATCTCTCAAATACCTGCACTCAACTGAGATGCATCACCAACATACTTATTTAGATCAGATGTGCTTCACCAGCTCAGCCCTCAGGCAGCAGCAGCTGGGTGAGACTGTGAACTGGGAATGAGGGGAGGTTATGTCTAACCTTTTCTTCTTATGAAACTACCTTAACCAACTCCTGGCTGTTGGTGCATTCAGTCATGTTTGCAGTGGTTTAACATAAACCCTAACTGATAGAGGATTTTGAGCTCCGAAAATTAAAAGCGATGATTATTGATATATAATACAAGATACCACTGTTAACTTCCGGGTCTCGTTTATTTGAATTAATATGATAAACGCTAAAAGTTCAGTAAAGATCATTATATTTCATTTTCTCTGATTCTGTCTTTTTCTTCCCTCAGGGCGAGGATGGAGAGATTGGGCCTAGAGGATTAGCTGGAGAGAGTGTAAGGCTCCTGGTTTTATTATGTCATGCCATCCCAGATCTATGAAATAACAAGCTGCAACATGAGCTTCTTTAAGTTATTTAAAAAAGCTAACACAAGCATCCACCAGGGGCAGCAGTGCCCTTCTGACAATTATTCATGAATATTATGGCCATAAAACAATTCTCATTTTATTTTAACTCTGATCTTTGTCGTTTGTTCCTCATAGGGTCCAAGAGGTTTGCTGGGACCTCGTGGTCCTCCAGGACCCCCTGGATCACCTGTACGTACCCTGACTTTTACCTTCTCCTCATGTAGTATCACTGTCTGCATTTAATATGATCTGTCACGAGTCTTATTCAATGTGTCCTCTGCAGGGTGTTGCTGGAGTTGATGGTCCTCAAGGTCCAAAAGGAAACATGGTACAAACACAGCTTCCTCTCAGTGAATTCACTAACATGTGACCATATCAGCTCTTAATGCTACAGATCTTCTGACCCTGGGCTGAACTCTACAGAATGCTTTTACTCACTGCGCATTGTTAAAGTTAGCTTTTAGGGTGTAGGATGCACCACTGTGAGGTTAAAGGTTCAGTGCTCAATTGTGGATCTAATGTGATCATTATATTATTAAGATGTGTTAAAAGTTACATTATGTTAAGATAAATATATATAAATAACAACAACTTACAGAAATTTGTTATTAATACGTTTTGCCGCTATTGAGAATTATGTCCATCAAGAGTCAAGAAGCCTCTCTTTTACCCTGATGTTCAAAGATCAGACCCATTTATTTCTGTCCTAGACCCCTAAGTAAACATGCTGTGGTATTTTAGGAAAGAGCGGATTTTTTTGGACTTTGCTTTTGTAACCAAAATAAAATACATTAAGCTCAGTAAAAAGGCAATCCAAATTGGAGTATATGAGGCAGATTGGGAAAAATAGGTATACCAAAATACTTCTTAGAGAGGTTATTTCAATTAGTTAATTAAATCCTTCTGTAACTTATCCCCTGAGATAGGATTGTTTTTCTTTGTTATCTGGGCAGTAAATAGTCCTGGCGACAGAGTACACCTCATTGCTAACAGTGCCACACTGGGTGTAATTCAACTGCACTGCATATGTGAGACTTGCTCTGGGAATAATGTTTCTTATCTAGTTTTGACAGTCTGCTTTTTTTTTCAGGGACCACAAGGAGAGCCCGGCCCACCCGGGCAGCAGGGAATCCCTGGGACACAGGTGAACGAATCAATCATGAGGTGTCATCACTGCACCTGAAACAAAGTGCAGTGCAGAGATATTTTTCATGGGCTTATCTTAGGAGAGGGACTATTTGTTTTGTTTTGTTTTGTTTTCATCATCTTCAAGCCGGTTTAATTTCTGCAAAACTTCTACAACTGTTGGATCAAGCTCACACACACACACACACACACACACACACACACACATATATATATATATATCAGATAGTGTTATGCTTTGCTTCAGCAGAAAACATCATGAGGTCAAAGAAAAGTGTGAGGCAGAATTTATAAGGACCTAGGAAAAGAGAAGTGCAGTGGTCAGAGAATCGCAGACAGCTTAATAATGTGGCAGGGGGTGTTGTTGATGTGGGTCTGATGTGGTGAAACAATGTCTCAAAGATGGACTACACAAAATGTATCTTAGATGCCTCATTCAGTGTTACTGAGCTGTTACATGCAGGTCTTATATAAGAGAGGAACCAGTGAAAAATATCACTTTGTTACAAAGTATGGAATTCGAACTCATCATTAAATACAAATAATGTTCAGAGTTCACCTGAGAGCTCGCCTCTCACTGAAGGTTCAAATTCTATCAGCACTTTTTGGCATCAAATAGAAACTGCACTATTAATGAACATTTAGCTGCCACATGTCAGTTATGCTCATTGCAGTTAATGATGTTCACGTATTATGTCGCTGTGAATTACGGGAGGGCATTATCTCCTTTCACTTCATAAAAGGATGGTCTAGTCTATCCACTGCTGAAGGAGGTGATAAAAGAATCACTGGAGCACCTTTCCTTAGTCATTAGAAAATTCATCCAGTTTTTATTAGGGGTTATTATGGCTGCCACTCAGTCAGATTCTGTGTCACTTCCCTCAGGATTCTTCCTAAGCAAGTTTGACAGTTTGCCTGTAGCCACTGTATACACTGAGCACTGATTAAAACATGACACACAAATGGGAAAAAGGCACATGGGCCAACTGTCAGGCATAGAAGGCAAAGGAGCAAAGGTGGGAAGTAAAAATACAAGACACATGGGAAGACAAACTTTCAAAGTAAAACAGAAAGTAACCAAAAGATAAATAACTAATGCTGAAAGACATGAAGACAGAGGCATGGGAAACACAGAATGCAGGGAGGGACAAGGACACCAGAAACACAACCAAACCAACAAATATAAAGGGCAATGGGAGGTAGGCACTCAGAAATGCATATATGGGAGCACATAAACCAATATTTAAGGGTTTACAAGCATGCTAATATACCCCACTTAGAAAGAACAAACACACTTAAACACACAAGCTTAACATCTCTTTACCAGCTAAACTATTTACAGCTCCAACAAACTGTTCAGTTTATCCAGCTTGCACATGTGTTTGAGCATGCCTGTTGTTGCTATAGCGACTCTCATCTCTATCTGTCTCTTGTTTTGAAGGGTCTTCCTGGTCCTCAAGGCCCCATTGGACCACCTGGAGAAAAAGTGTGTTTATTTCTGTCTTCATCATTTGAAAGCTTATTATTAAAGCATTATGGTTTGTACATGGTGATTGAATGAAATGTTTCTTGGTACAATAAACATAGTCTTGTGCGAGGAATTATGACGTTGCCAAATCAATAAACTGTATTTGAATATTCTTGCTATAAGCTATAAACACCCTTGATGTGATGTAACTTTTGCCTTATTTGGTAAAATAAGGCAAATAATTTGGTATCTGCAGGTTCAATCTAAACATTCATGCTAAGTATGCTATGTACCGCATGCTTCTTTGTCACGTCTCTTTGTTTAGTAAGTTTAGTTGTATTTATCTAACTACAATTTAAAAATTAAATTCAGTTTATTTATTTATTTTTTTGTTCATGATTGAATTTGTTGTTCCTTGAGTTTCCTTTCATCAAAACTAAGAATCTATGCTAAAGTCAAAAAGTTACATTTAGCTTAATGGATCCTGCACATGGTCTTCATAAGAATTCTGGTACTTTAAATAAAAAAAATCTTTGACCTTTGACCTTGTTTGTCTTTTTCTTTTCCTCATACAGGGACCTCAGGGCAGGTCGGGGTTGCCTGGATTACCTGGAGCTGATGGGCCTCCTGTGCGTGCTCTTGTGACCTATATATAAGCATACTGTATATTAGTATTACACACATACATACCCACAAACAAGATAATCTAACACCTCTTTACTCATTTAATATTCACCAAATTTGTGGGCGCTATTTTGTACTAGTAATAGTAGTAGTTTAGTACTGAATCTGCCTTTTAAATATGGAGCAACTGTGCATTTTTATATAATCACCAAGTTGAAAGATAGTGGCACAGCTGACGTGCCTACGAGATCATTGAGGATTAGCGAAACAATAGACGTGCACAGTGTAGTTTGTGGACAATCCACTTTGAGAGCCTTACCTTTATTTGTTTTGCAAAAATAAAAGAACGTTTTAGTCCCCACAGATTAAGAATTTATCTATGGGGGTGGGTGGTGCTGTGTGGATGGATGAAAAGGACATTTTTACTAACAATTGCTCTTAAGTATGCAAACAAAAAGTGCAGTCATTAATAAACAATCAAACCAAAACCAGATTAAATTAGTTACATGCTTCCACTTAAAAGTCAGGAACCATGTTTGGAACATTGTAAGATTGTGATGCCCATAACTCACTACAGCGTTTGCCACAGATTGAAAATTTACATGTGGAGGTGGGTTTGAGAATATCCGTCTCACACGTCTCACCTGCAAGTTATCAGAAGCTGTGCAAACAGAAAAAATAAAAAGCTTATACAATAAAATAAGAACCATTCATCCAAATGACCTGAAACAACAGTATTCTCTATTGAGTCCTTAGCAGTAAACCTGTCAAGTGGGAAGTAGATTGCTGAGAAAACAGAGACCGCACACATAGATGCACACATGTACAGTGACTCCTTGACTTATTTGTGTTATACCTTCAGTATGTTGGTAAAATGGTTTTTGGAAATGGCCCACTTTTTTTTGTTTTTGTTTGTTTTCGAAGTATCTCATATGCATTTGAGACTATAAATGAAGTTGTTGTGCAAGCTATGTGCTTCAAAAAATGCACATGGACAATATTTTTATTTTATTTAATCCTTTTTGTGCAACACTGCAGAACTGTACCTCAGACATCTCTCGTGGCATTTTCCATCACCAGAAATTTTATAACTAGCCTACGGGACTTGTTATTTCAGACCTGTAGTTGTTCATGTCATAGCTCCTTCACTGCCCTTACTTGGAGAGGTGTGTAAGTTCAACAGGCAGACAGCCTTAGCTGGCCTCAGGCCCCAGAGCCTGGTGATTCACAGCCGCCCACCTCAATCTCACACCTCAGATTGGGAGTGTCAGAGGCTAAAGGATTCCATATGTTTGTGGGCAATTTATACCTGGCCTGTCTGTCTGTACTAGAAGTTTACTTCATCAGTGACCATCACACAGTTATTAAATTGTGTAATTAATTAATAGATAGATAAAATAGATATTATTTTAATATTATTACTAGAAATAATTGTACTTGTAGTAGTATATCTGCTAATATACTATGCTATCGTTTGCAATAAAGCACCACAGAGCACACAAGTTATGTTTACTCTTATAATTAATGCAGCATTATGTGAATGCACTACAGTTGAGCTTTGCTCTGAAATAGTGACTCTCTTGTTTGTTTGCCATGTGTTTGAAGGACAGCAAAAAGGATATAAACTGATGAATTGATGTTAATATTAATTCCGAAAGAAACACTGGGTCTCTTTTTTGTGAAGTTACTCCAAAATCATAAATGGTTGCATCAGGTAGCTCAGTGACACGCATTAGGTCATAGCATTCACTAAGTTGAGTAGTTTCACAATAAGTTTTAACCAC
This sequence comes from Tylochromis polylepis, assembly GCA_015107715.1. NCBI lineage: Eukaryota > Metazoa > Chordata > Actinopteri > Cichliformes > Cichlidae > Tylochromis > Tylochromis polylepis. The sequence continues at coordinate 14,901 of VVHJ01001557.1, forward strand.
GTTGTGATGCCTTTTTTTTTTTTTTTTTTTTTTTTTTTTTTTTGTTTTTTTTTTTTTGGGTGTTTC
>VVHJ01001557.1:16235-34475 GCA_015107715.1 Tylochromis polylepis
AAAAAAAAAAATCTATTATCTGATTGAGGGATGTTGTTCTTACTACAATGACAGGTATTCATATCACTTTTTATTGAATTATTTATAGCAAGAGATCCAAAAGCCAAAACCTCGAGGAGAAAGAGTTTGTTATGAATAAAGGATGTGCTTTTCTTGAGGTGTGTGCGTGTGGTCTTTGCGATGCAAGTTGGTGGCAACAGACGTGCTCAGTACTGCATTATGCATCAGAGAGTTGAAAACACGGACAAGTGAAAGTTTCAAAGAAAAGAAAAATAAGTTCGGATGAACTGAATAGTGTCCTTCAGTGTCCAAGTTTCACAAAATCAATCATTGCTTTAATTGTACACAAGCGTCATTCAGTGTATTGTAGATATGCTGAATGTCTGTCTTTAAAACTAGAGCGTATGATATAATGTTTTCTAATTTGTTACATCGGTATGTAAACAGTCACAAATAAAATGAATGGGTGCTGCCGAAAATGTAGAGGATGAAAATGTCAAAAGCTCGTTTCCATGCAGTTGCTATTCCACTATCTGACCAGCAGATAGCACTGTCAATCCTGTGATTTACACAGTGAGCCTAAGAAGGCTGAAGCTTTAACAGATTTTCAAAAAATAACTTTTAAAGAAAGTGTCAGGAAGTTTCCCAGAAAACATAAGAAAAGAATCTATTTCAGATCTTTTGATGGGACAGTTAAACAACGCTTTTACAAACAATATAGTAAATTAACCCCAAAAATTGACTAACTTCTCTCATTTCAGGGCGAGGACGGTTTCCCGGGTTTCAAGGGGGACATGGGAATCAAAGGAGACCGGGTGAGGAGCTTGACTGAAATAAGGACACTGATGGCTCGACGTTTAGTCTAATATTTACTTTTGGATGAGAATTAAAACATATAAAAATGAAACCATATGTTGTTATATATTTGTTGATTATAGGGTGAAATTGGTTTGATTGGGCCCCGTGGAGACGATGGTCCTGAGGGTCCTAAAGGCAGAGCTGGCCCCACTGGTGAATCTGGTCCTATTGGTCTTGCTGGAGAAAAGGTAACATGGCCCTTCTTTAGCTCTGACTGCAGTTGTCCTAAAATTGTATTCCTGTGCTTACTTGTGGTGTTAATGTCTCTCAGGGTAAACTGGGTGTCCCAGGATTGCCAGGTTATCCTGGAAGACAAGGACCTAAGGTACGTTTGTGAAAATCAACACAGAAAATCAAGTTTTTTTTAGTTGTTTTTTTTTTTCTTGGATAATAATAAATAACATATATTAAATGGTGGTTTACTTTGTTGGTTGTGGTACTTCAAGTCATTGGGTTTGCAATGTTACTCAGAAATAACGCAACAGACAAGTATCCCATATTGGGTGCACACTGACCTAATGTAAATTAAGCTGTTGTTTTTTAAACAACATCAAAAAGATATTTTTTCCAAAAATATATTTAAAAAAATATGGCATCACTTTAATAAGGTGTCATTTACAAGGGTATAATTCCCTAAATGAGTAAACAGCACAACTTAATTTGGCAGTGCAAAATTTTAGTGTTATTGCTTTACAGAGGTAAAGTTTGCCATAGATTACATTTTTGTTGAATGTCTCCAATGCAACGTTTGAGGTTCTGCAGAATAGGTAAGCTTTTTTTTTTTTTTAAATTCTCCTGTTCACAGTATGATTACAGAAAATGTCACTTTGTCTCATGTTTAAAGATAGCTTGTGCCGTATTGTAAAGTCACCCTCCCCTTTTAGTGTGTGAATGTGTATCCTCAATTATTTTATATGGACTGAGAAAACTTTCTTTAACAAGAAAGTGCAGTATAGATAAGAAACAGTTTTTTCTTCTTCTTTTTTTTTCTTTTTTTAACCCCTTTATTTTTCAAACTCATGCTAAATTCAGGCTATTTTACAAGGGCATGGTGTTAACAGTGTAAAAGTAACTGAAGATCACATTCAACAGTAGTGCAGATAAATACAGGATGAGCTTTAATTATCATCCATGTGCTGACCCACACAGCTTCTCTCGTGTTTCTGTACTTCCCCTCCATGACATATCTACCTCCTGTCAACAGGGCTCAAGCGGTTTCCCTGGATTCCCTGGAGCCAATGGCGAAAAAGGAGCCAGGGTAAGAAAACACATGCATTTAGTTTTTGTGTATGAAAATCACCATGCCATCATGGCCCAGCACAAAAGAAAATTGATTCCCATTACAAAGCATCTGCATGGTGACTTGGCACAAAAATAAATAAATAAATAACAGCAGCGAAATCAATGTTGGGGAGAGAACAAAAGGTGCGGAAACAATTGTGCTTTCATTGAGCCCATGGCCTCATTTCTTGGCTTGAAAAAAAGTTGCACTCACGCAGTTTTGAAGAGTTGCTGAGATGCTGTTTGAGTTTTCATATTTGCACGTTCACCAGTTACGTGTGCTGTGAGCCAGATATCCCCAGCTCAACATGATTCGTTTTATTAAAGGTGGAGGTAATGGGAGAGAGTATTAGTTTGAAATCCACTTTAATATAAAGATTATTAAATAAATTGGCTTAAAAATCTTTTATTAAATAGCTCAGAACCATTAAGTGGATACTTTAAACTGTATTATTTGACTAAAGCCAGGTCCATCCAACAGCTTTAGCTTATTTGGCACACCAAGGTTATTTCGTGAAATAAAGCAATCCAGCCAAAATCGTTTTTCTCCTGATGTGAGACGCCAACTAGTTACTTAACAAACTCTTTGCTTTCAATGAAAAGGTGCATATTGTGCCTATAAAAGCATAACTCCTGTACTCTTTATTTATATTGTCATATGACCTGTTTACATTTATTCATGTGATCATAGTTTAAATCTTACAAGGTTTTCAAGCTTTTCTTAGTAGTCTCATACAAATAAATGACATTGCACTGTGTCCTGTGATTACAAATTATTGTTTATTTATCAGTTAAAAGGCACTAATGAGCCTGCTTGAACAGGGAACACACGGTTCTCTGGTTGTTCCTCGATGTCGCAGAGATGCTTTGTGTGGAGCCCATGTTAATGGGGTTTCATATGTTAAGTGGATTAATGCTGGATGAGGACAGAAGAGCAGTGCTTAAGCCTTTTTAAAAAATTTTTTGTTACCTAACAGGGCATTGCTGGCAAACCTGGTCCGAGAGGACAAAGAGGTCCGACGGTAGGTGCTGTTCACTCCATAATTTTTGTGATTAATGGGCTATTAGTGTAAACAGTGTTGAATCATTTCAATTATTTTTCCAGTCAAATTATGTGCATACATTATAGCTGTTGAACTAAACTGTTGTGGCTTTTAGATATGATGTTACCTTAAGGTCTTGCGCTTGACATGACTTTTTTTCTCTCTCCGTAGGGTCCCAGGGGTGCTCGAGGAGCCAGAGGTCCAACAGGAAAACCTGGACCCAAGGTTCTGATGCTATAGCCATCACAACAGAACACTAGTCACAAGGAGTCAAGACTTTTCAATTAAATATGTCATTTTGAACATTATAAAATAAAGCTGCTTTCTGCTTCTAACCTGGCCAGGTGCTAAATGCAGTCTGCATAGTTTCAAAGCAGCGAAATGTGAACTGATTAAGGGTTTTTTTGTATGTTGAAGGGCACAGCAGGCAACGACGGTCCTTCTGGCCCACCTGGTGAGAGAGTAAGTCCAACACACAGAGTCTCCAGTGGCTGTTATGCATTTTAAAAGCACGCAAGGGTTAGATCCATACCAGTTTGTTATTGTTGTCCTTGCATTAGAAATATACTTCTAATTGTTGGTATTAACTGTATCTCATCAAACTGGATTCTAAGCATTAAAGATAAATAGTAAGAAAAGATGCTAAAGTAGTAGGGTACACGCAATATGCTTTTTTCTTCCCAGTAGATCTTTAGCATCTACTGAAATGATGGCTGTGCCTTACTTTTACTTTTCTAGTTCAATAGGAGGATAAATAAAGATAGATTGGAAATAAGAAATTAATGGATCAATAGATAAACCATTCATCAGGTTATTTAAATTTTGACTTGTTTCATTTTTAATTAGGGGCAATTTAGGCATCATGTAGTATTATAATAACATTGCTGTTCTATACGTTGCTGTCAGCTGGGATTTTCCCTTAATACTATATCACTGTTCCTACAGACAGCAGCATTTTTGTTTTGTTTTTTCACCCTATCACTTGGCTCCCAACATTGCAATAAAGTAAATTGCTCCTTTGCAGCATTTCAAACTGACACTCCAAAAGGAAAGGAAGAAAGAAAGAAAAGAAAGTGCTTCAAAACTAGATGTTTAGTGCTGGGTGGCTTACTCAGCAAAAAAAGAAAAGTAAATAGTGTGCAGTTGCTGCACAATAAGAGAGTCCCAGCAGTGACACCTTATTTAATAACTTTCATTAGATTTTGTTAGATTTCTAGCGCCATTTTAGTGGAATTTGATTTTGCTATGTATCAAAGAAATGAGAAACATTGGCTTGATTTAGTGTAGTCCAAATAAGGCCTGAAACAAGGAAGGCTGTTAAGCACCTGTAGCAGATGCTCTGTTTACATTAGCATTTACCTACCAGCACTATTTGTATTGACACAGAGTGATGAATTTTAGTTGATCAGGAAAACTGAGCCTCTTTTCTGAAAGTTGAACGTTGGTAACAACAGGAATGTAATAAAGGCACATGTCGCTCCTACTTGTCCTCAGCCAGGTACAGTGATTTAATCATTAATCAATCATAAAATAGTCTTTCCAGTCTCAAAGGTAAATGTGTATCATAAATATGCTTTTACAGACTTAAAGTTTTCTTCTTTTACTGATCTAATACAGTGTTACTCAAGTAATGTCACAGTGATCAAAGCAGATGTTAATGGACTGCTGTCAACAGTTCTTTGATACTTAAGCTATCCGAGATGTAGTGTCATGAACTCTGTAACAGTATGAACAGCTTCTTTTGTAAAACTCCTATGAACATGGCCAGGACAAGTGAGGTGAAATAAATTTTAATCTGATGAATGAGGATGATTAAAAGTTTAAATGATCAAGTCAGCTTTGAAGCTTTTATTAGACTGCAGAAAATTAAACTTGCATTAGATGTTTTATCGATTTATATTTAATCTCATTAAATAAAACACTTGTTACCTCAATAATATATTGTAACTGAAATACTTCTTCAGCATATTTTACTCTGCAAACTCTGACACACAACCCCACAATAGGAATGTCTCTATTAGTAACATTGCGGGTGGCAAAGAAACCTTTTTTTTCCCTTAATTAAGATGCTTACTATTTGTAGAACAGTTTTTAGTCATTATTCTCTCTCTTTTATCCTGCACTGATTTACCCTGATTTGTTTTTTTTTTACATGCAGTTTAGTTTTCAGCTGGTCTTAACCCCTCATTAATTATATCAGCTGAGCACACAGTGTATGCACTTCAGCATTTGGCATATGCAGTACCACTGATGAAGATTTGTTACCTGATAAGTTACAGCTAATTTTGTACAACAATTACAACAAAGTAATATATTAGGCTACAACATAGATTATTTTGAGTTAATGTTAATGTTGATGCACTTGGAGAATACAAAAGGTATTTTTTTGTCTTATTATTATTGTCATGATTATAATCTTCCCTGTGATGTTGTCTGCTTGATTTAGCAGGATCAGATAGGAACTTTTTTTTAAGTTATCTTTATAACAATATAATACTGGATTTCAAAAAAATATCCATGGTACTGAAATTTTAAAGTTAGCTGGACAAATAAATCATTCAAAAAAAAAAATTCCAGATACACTTTTACTCTCGCCACTATTCTGCGTGGTTAGAAAGTGGGGCGAGTCTTACCAGTATTCTTATCAAATCATTTATGACCTGAGGCACAGTTACTCACCTGATAGTGAGGCTAGTTTTTCAATTTGAAAAGCTCCATTTTTTTTCTCAACCTTCTTTGGAATTAGTCATAAGGCACATAAAGAAATCCCCGAGCCTGACATTTTTTCACTCTTAAGTTTTGTTTTGCCCTTTTGCATAGTGTCATAACCTTAATTTGACTGTCTGTTGATTGCAGGGACCTCAAGGACCACAGGGACCAGTAGGTTTCCCTGGACCAAAGGGCCCCCCTGTAAGTATTTGTCCTTCCTTGGAACAAAAGAAAGCCACTTGGCCTCTCAGACTAAAAAGCATCTACACTAAGGCTTTGTGGTTTTGCAAGGCTCTGTGTCTAATCGCTTACTTTATTTACCCTTCCTTGGTGTTGCAGTAGCAAATTAGCTTAGTTTGCAAACATTATAAGTCACAATTGATTCAATCTGAAGAATTCATAGCGTGCAGTAATACATAGCAATATCCCTAATTCTGTTCAGAGGTCATTACTCTAGCTGTTACTGAAGCAGAGCTCATTTTCTCACTACCCAGTCAAGGCAGGAGACAAGTGGTAATTTCCACCTATTGATTCCAGTTAGATTCATAGCTGGCTCTCACGTCTCAGCCCATAACGATGTTTATTTCACCCCCAAAAAAACCCAACCCTCAACCTATTTTCCATACCATTTAACTACTTTAGGATACTCAAGGGTTTTTCCTTTCTCAATATTATGTTTACACTGTTACACTGTTTACACAAAATTGTATTAATAAACCTTGTTGCTTAGAAAAAGAAACTTTTACTCAATCAAAGGGTTGTCACTTAAGATATACATGTGATAACAATGAATGTACCTGGTTGCCTGGTGAATGTATGTCTTGTTTTCTACCTGACAGGGACCACCTGGCAAGGATGGGCTGCCCGGACACCCTGGTCAGCGAGGAGAAACAGTGAGTAATTGCAATATCTTGTACGAACATTACAGACCTCACGCTGAACTTGAACCAAGTATGATCTAAGAGTTATACATTTTGACTTTTTCAGCTTTCTAAATTTAAACCACTTTAAAACAAGACTTATTCCTGTGGCTATGCTACAGTACTATACATAAACATTGTATAGTACTGTCATATGCAGTGGATAACAATCAGTGGCACAACATCTCAGTGGGATGCCAGGGGTGCCGACCGATTTCATAAAGCAAACTCTGAAAGAGAAAGCCCGTGTGAATACTGCCTGAGTCTGCTGCTCAGCTGGTCTTCATTCACACAGACAGAATACACACACACATCACACACACTGTCGAGGTAAATCCACAGGGCTCAGACTCTGGGCTCCGTAGCCATCTATTCTGATGGAGTTTCTATCTTATTGTTACTTTGGCATATTTGCAAATATCCAATGAAAGGATGCTAAGCCTTGACTGTTTAGTTCCACTAAGGTTTACTTGTGTATCACTGCCTACTGTATAACAATAATACCTTAGAGATAACTAAGCCAGCCAACATAATATTTGTTGCAGTAGGATAAAACAGTTTGTTGCTGTTTTCTTTTTTGCTTGTTTGTTTATTGTTCCAAAATGTGCATGAGCTAAATGAAAAATGGCTGAATTGGCACATAGAATATCCCACATGATATGAGATTAACCTCACAACAACAACAAAAACAAAGCAAAGTAAGATTTGATCAAACGAAGTTAGAATCCCCCGCTTTTCGATTCCTCTGTGCTTGGTATGCAGCAGTGCACCTTGGTTTGATGAAGCCCAGAGGGCAATAAATTCTACTAAAAGCTTGACATCATTGCCTTTATCAAAGCTTCCTTTTCCATCTGCCTCTTTCCCTTAGATAATGTAATACAGCACACACAAGTGCTTCCCTGCCTTTTCTGTAATTCAGGCTCCAGTAATAGTCTTCATTAAGGTGTTTATGTGCTGATGAGTGGGCTCCACACAGCAATAAAGATGCTCTTAGACACACATCCTCAGAAACACAAGTTACATTTAAGGAAGTGCACATAAAGATTTGAGCCGGTGTCTCTAAGCACGGTTTGAAGGTTTCCTTTAAATAATATATCATCATAAATCACAACACATAATGATCAATAGACCTGGAGCCATAAGTCTTTCAGGACTGACTTTGTAAGAAGTTTGCATTTTAAACTTTGTTTAGTTTTAGGACAATGAATTGCAAATAAAATGTGCTGCGATTGTAATACCTCAGTGTATGTAGGTTATAGAAAAGGCCAGAGAATGAGGGATCCAATAGAAAAAAATCTGATTTCAAACTCGTTGTTCATCTAACACTCCTCTTGTGCTGATCCTGGGGTTGTACTTGTTTGCTTCTCAGTAAATCTCAGGAAGCTTAATTAAGCTGTACAGTGTTCACTATCTACAAGTATGAAGACTTATTACAGCTGTGATACAGGTAGAAGATACCATTCTTTATCTTGTTGTATCAGTACACTTAATAGTGAGTTTTAAGAATACTGTTGAATTAGTATTTCAGGAATCTACTGTAGCACACTTGGACTCAGGTAAATGCAGATTGGATTGTTCCTCTCCCTGAAGACAGAAGTTCATCTGATTTGTACTGCACTGTCGGATTCAATGCTCAGGAATTTTGAACTTGGATCTTTTTTGGCTCGTCCTGTTTTGCTGTTTAAATTTGCTTAAACATATCCACAGGGAGTACCTCAATGCAAATCAGCCATATGCTGTGAATGTAAACTTTAAAGTTAACTACGACTAACTGGTCTGTATTCCTCCAGAGAACATATAAGTTAGTGGTGACTTTGCACACTTAAAGCTGTATGCAGTAGTAGTAGAGCAGCTATACTATAATACTGCTGGCTTTGAAGTTGGCTAGTTACACATTCATACACAACAGGACCAGAGTTTTATGTCACCTCATTGAGATAAAGTCAGTTTTTTGTTTCAGTGTCTTGTTAAAGATTTCAAATTAAATTCAAGAAAACCCCAACAATCAGATGATCTCCTATGGTTTGGTTCAAACAAGAGGCATATGTTGTGTGACCCTTCCTTTTCATGTCTACTTTGGACTACAAGCAAAAAAGGCTAAAAGCTGTAAAGCTTATTGCATAGTCTTAATGTCCACATTGACTTTAAGACTATGCAACATATTAAACAACTGTACATATTCCTCTTGTTATTTACTACTCTGCACTGTATTGTAAAACAATATATCCTTGACTGTGGATAGAAGCTGAAAAACTCCTGTTCCAGAATCAAGGCAACGTCAAAGCCAAACATATAGGAAATCCCTTCTCATCATCATAAATGAAATCACAATGATTGCTTTACATGGGCTTGAATAAATACGCTTTGTGTGTCCAATGCTGCTGCAACTTGTATAAATAAGGTTTCATACTCTCTCTTTTCTTTTTTCAGGGTTTCCAAGGAAAGACTGGTCCTCCAGGACCAGGAGGTGTTGTTGGGCCCCAGGTAAGAGGAGATATACAGGAAAGGCAAATACATATATTACTAAAGAAACAGCAAAGCAGAAGGTGATACAAAGTAAGTGCTGTATTGGCAGTGCTGTGGATCAAATTCTTCTATATTAGAATTTTATTCCAACAAGAAGTACTGTGGGCAATTAAAAGAAATCACATAATTGCTCATATACAGTAGATAGGTCATCATTTATTCATTTGGATCTTGGACACCTACTGACTTCAGTCTCTACTGTACTGTTATAAACGCTAAGTAAAAATAATGATAAGCTTTATTTAGATGCCACATTGTTAATAAGGTTACCAAAGTAGAAAAGTAAAAAAAAAAAAAAAATCTGCTGTAAAATTCACAAAGGTATAATATGAAAACATAAGCCTTTCATTACTTAGTTTGTAAACGTAACTAACTGATTTATGGTAATTTTCATACGTTGACCTGTATATCCAAATGTGTGATAACATCTTAGGGACCCACAGGAGAAACTGGTCCTGTCGGCGAGAGAGGCCACCCCGGACCTCCTGGCCCACCTGGAGAGCAGGGTCTTCCAGGTGCTGCTGGCAAGGAGGGAGCCAAGGTATGTTTATTGGATTTACTTGCACCAAAAAGTATTCCCTTTAATTCTTCTTTTCCAATTTATTTTAGATGTAGTATAATAGCAAACTATGCTTTTCTAGCAGCTAACATTTTTACACACTAACCTTCTGAAAACAAAAAAACAATCAAAACCAAGAAAAACTGCCATGGCTTTTCATGTAAACTGAAGAAGAGGATGCCCATGAGATTGATAGGAAGTTCAACAGCGTATACACGGGCTGCAAATTAAACCTACACATTGTTCTACATGATTTGATTTTGCAGACTGAGCCAGCTGTACTCATAAACAGTTATATTTTTTGAGGGCATACAATGCTTAATAGATTAGCATATTGCTTTAATAACACTGTGAGAATGTGGGATGTGTTTCGTGCAGAAACCCTGACTATCACCATTACTCTCTATGCTAGGCAGTGCAAAATTGCAGGAAGTGACTGCTGAAGATACAGTAGCTGAGATTTGAGCAGTGTCTGGCTACGTTCTCTCACTGGGTCTCCCTGCTCGAGAAGTGAGTGCCCATTAGGAGCAGACAGCAGGCATTTTGTAGAAGTATGGGCTGCTCCTAACCAACCCCCTGATTCCCAGGGCCACTCAGCATACCATGCTCCCCAACCCCCACAACCCTCAAATCCTCATGTCTTCTTCTTTCATTTTCTCCCTGTCTTCCCCAAGCAGACAGTTTAATCAAGTCTGTCAGTTAACTCCAAACCCCGTGCCAGTCACAGGCCCTCTTTCCTTCCCACTCCGTTCAGACCTGCGCATCAGTATGCCAGGGACACTTTGAAGAGACCTTGGCAGCAGAGCCCAAATCCTCTTATACCTCTCAAGCCCACTCTTCTCTGCCTCCCTGTTTGCAGATAAAGTCAGCCTGCCAGCACTAAAGAAGAGAAAACGAAGCCAGAAGTTACTTTTTCTGAAGTCAAATGTCCTTGTTTTAGAATTGCACCATATAAAAGAAAAAGGAAAACAAACAAACCCCCAAAAAATCTGTACTCAGTGAGGATGCCCTACAAAGTTTTTTTTTTTTTTTTCTTGTAGGCAGAACACAAAAGAACTTCTGAAGGAGATGTCTTATGTTAGAGAAGGGTTGAGAGTGTGCATACAGCATACAGAAGTGCACACAGAAGGATGTGAACTTTGGGTTTTGGGGGTTTTTTTGGGTTTTTTTTGTTTGTTTTGGTTCATTGTAGCAAGCAACTGGGTGCAAGAGTGGAGTACTCTTGATTTTTGATTTGTTTTTAAAATCTGACTGAAGTCTTTATGTTTCACATTGTGCCTGATGATGCAAAAGCAATACTGCATTGGTATTAAGGATTATTTATTGACTGTGTGATGACAGTACTAATGAATCCACAGGAAACATGTGTATGTAAAACTAATTGCATCTAATAGCTCATGATGGCTGTCAGTTTTGAAACAGGTTTACTCCCGTCCCTGGTGGGGTGTTCACAGGCATTAGTACATATATTTCCTCATTTTTCCAGTGCTATGTATCTCTCTCTCTCTCTCTCTCTCTGCCTCCTGCTACTCAGCAGCCAGCACTGCGGTATAGTCCTTTTTTAAAAACATAAATGGCTACTATGCATATTTCACCAGTGGGCTGAGTATCATTGAGTGACTTGGTCATTTCATAAGTTTCTCAATTTCAAGGTTTTCTTTGAAGTGCAATTTGAAAGTCCATGATTTTCTTCTCATGTGCTTTGCATGTCCAAACCCATACTAACATCATCAGTTCTTATGCAGTAAAGTTATGCTAGCAGTTATTATGTGGATGATGTAGTTTTGTGTAAAAATCTCTCTATATATCAAACATACTAAAACAGTAATTGTAAGTCTTTTTCATTACAAGGCCATACTCTTGCAGTAAAGAATGAAGACCTTTTCAGACTAATACTATATGAAGAGTGAAGCTATTAAATACTTTTGTATGGAAAGTGACCTTTCTTATTCAGCAACAGTCCCTGAACACAAATCTTTGTGAATGGTGACAGCTGATTCATCTTTTATAACAGTCTTATGTGAAAATGTAAAAAAAAAAATTGTTTGGTACAGGAAAGTTTAAAATTACACATTTGAAGTTATAATTAAAAATTAATGCAACATTTTGAATTATAGTAAGTCCAGTTAAACATATGTTATTGCCTGTATAGGGAGATCCTGGACCTCAGGGATCCCCTGGTAAAGATGGTCCCCCCGGACTTCGTGGCTTCCCTGGAGAAAGAGGTTTACCCGGTGCCCCAGTAAGTGCTCCATTTCACCTGCATCTATTCATCATCATCAGTTTTCCTTTACACGTGTTTGCTAGTAGAAAGTGACAGAACATAGCTACATAATAAATGAACCAGCATCTATCTAGAGCAAGTCACTTCATTACAGAGGCCCTGGAATTCACACCAAGTGATCAATCCGATGCGGAGGAAATCCAAAGCGACATTTTACAAATGAACAGGCGTGCCTTGGCATTGCTCTGCTGCCACCGACAGCACTGTTTTAACAGCCGCAATGGATCTTGGGCCTGTATTACAGAATTGGAAATTGTTGATTAGGGATTAATTTGTAAGAGTTTAACTCAAACAGTTTTTCTTGGGGGGAGAGCAAAGTTATGTGCTGTTTCTATATGTGTTATTTACTTAATAAATTATTAAGTGAGAAATGCTGGCAATTAGACTGGGTTATCTGGGAATGGATATACTGCAGGGAGAGGAAGTGTTGTGCTTCCTCTATCTTCAAGGTCAGTCGGGCTCTGCAGGACAGCAGCACCACTGATTGTTTTCTGCCATTGTAATTTACTCCAGCACACAGCTAGAGCCAGCAAAAACTCATTACCCATACTGCTATGTGTTCTTTTGTGGCCCACTGGGGAGCTGCACATGCACATGATGGGAACTGACAAATATATAAAACAGCACACATGCGTCTAGCCTATTATGCACACCCCTGCATGAGCAAAACAGAATTTATAAGCTTGCATATGCAGAACAAGATGGAGAAAATTGTATGCACCTATACAATAGTTTACAACTTATGCAGCCATCTATGTGCAAGAGAATCCCACTACACTTTCTCTGCAGTATTCACAACAACACAATTATGGCTGAAATGTGTTTTTTGAAGTGCTGTGTATTGTGACTGAGCTATGTATTACAGATATTAGATTCACAATACACTTGCAATCTATAATTTTGGCCTTTGATTTGTGTTCACCAGGATGAAAATCTCAGCTGTCAGCTGTAGTAGAGATTAGATTGGTTAAATGCAATTAAAACACAAAGTTCAACAGCTATGTGAAAGTATTTGTGTCTTTTGTTCCCTCTTTACCTCAGGGCCCAGCTGGTCTGAAGGGAGGAGAGGGTCCCCAGGGTCCACCTGGTCCTGTTGTAAGTACAGTGTTACCTGAGAGCTATGTAAAGATAAACTGTTTTTATACTCTCTGTATTATGTTGGTTTGCATGCCATGTTTATTGTTAGCTTAGATTATTCTAGATACTTCCACACTATATATTTGAAGTATTATTAAGACTTGAATATTTGAATATTACTTTAATTCATGTATTTGTTTGTTCTGACTTTTATTACCCAAGTTGAGACCGCAGTATGTTCTTTTTGAGCTGATCATGCCACACTACACACTAGCATATTCTGCTGATGTCCATTGTGTCGTCATGACACATGCGTAACACAGTAGGCGCTAAATAGAATATAAGTCAGATTTAAGCATTTATTATTTATTTACATATTTAGGGGTATTGTTTTGTTGAAAGCTGTAGTGTTTTAAGTTTGATTAGTGTAGAACAGCCTCAGTAAGCCAAAAATATCCATGGTTTTATTTGGCCAATTTAAAATGTACACCCTTTTTCAAAATAACAATGTATGTATCATTAAAAAGGAAAAAAAGAAGATGCATCCCAGTCTCGACATAAAGCATTTGTTCAGTAAAAAACAGCGTCTTAATGATCTGTTTGGCTTTTATACTCAGAGTGTTTCTGTTGTGTTTCTGCAAACAAAATTAGTGTGCATGCAGGTTGGTTCACTGCACCGATGGTATAAAACAAAAAGTGCTGAGTGTCATTCATAGTCATGTTTTATGGATTGAGCTGAACACTGAATACTATAATATATATGCAACAGAAGTCTGTTTCATTTAGTAATGTGTTTTCAGCTGCAGGTGAGAGTTGGAGAACCACCAAGACATCGGCTCCCTGACAGTAGATAATGCTGACTACTTTCAATGAGCTTTGCTCTCTTTTAGAACTTGAAAGCCACCTGATACTGTGTGTTTCTTCTAATGTTTTCACACTTTTCCTTTTAAAAAGAGGTTTTCGTGTGTAGTTGTGCATCTATTCATACATTCGTTAACAGAAAGACACAGTGGGGTCTTTCTTTGCCAGTTTCCTAATGTCCTCAGTGTTTGTTCAGTGCAAACAGGCCAACAAAACTGAAATCTTAAAAAAATCCTTCTGCTTTTGTTTTTCATTAATCTTGTCTGTATTGTGCTCATGCTTACAGGGTTCTCCTGGTGAGAGAGGTGCTGCTGGCCCAGGAGGTCCAATTGGCCCATCTGGTAGACCTGGCCCTCAGGGTCCCCCGGGTCCCGCTGGAGAGAAGGGAGCACCTGTAAGTATTACTTTGCTCCTAAAGCTTCATTCTTCTTGTCCTTTCTTTGATCGCCAATTTTCAGAATATAATTGAAAGACATTTCTATGTTCTTATAGGGTGAGAAAGGGCCTCAAGGTCCTGCTGGTCGTGATGGTGTCCAGGGTCCTGTAGGTCTGCCTGGACCTGCTGGACCCCAGGGCCCACCCGGTGAGGATGGTGACAAGGTCAGTTACCTACATTCAGCACCACCAATTTCATCCTGTTACAACTGCCTGTGTTCCCTAAGTGGGACATGTGGGTAAATGAATCATTTTCCCATATTAATCTGCAACAAAAATATATTTCTCTTTTTCTAACTGTTGCCTATCCATCTTTATAAACAGATGTACCAGAAAGCACAATTACAGGAGATGCTGTTGCATCATTCATTTCTTGTAATTATTATGGCCTTTAGGGTTACTGTCAGAGATTCTATAAAGCTGCCAAACAAATGCCTGTGCAGAGATTTGCAGCGCATTAATCTAGACTGACAAAATACATTTCTGTACTTGTATATGCATAGAGTAAACTCTCGGGAAATAAAGTACCTAATTGCACCTTGACAGGAGGCACTTATTTTCTTCTTGAACCTCATTCTTCCATTACACAAAATTAGATAAAGAATGAAGCTTGTCACAGTGTATTAAATGCTCTAATTTATCTTTAATTGAAACTGGGAATGAAAACAATATTCAACCTAACCTAACCCAAACGTTTCCTGATATTCCACCTTAATATTGAGAACAAACATTATACATATGCGTACCTTTTTGGCCCTCAAAAAGATTCACATAGTTAGTTTCAGGTCTATTAATTAGTCCCAGGAGTTCATTTGTGCAGACTGTGCGGGTATACCCTCTCACCATTACACTTATAGATAATGTATATTTCTGTTAAGCAGAAGTTTTCAATGATTTTGCAATAACAGAAAGTAGTGTTGTGCTCATTTAGAAATCTTAAATCCCACATTTGGTGTTTTGGCTTGAATTTGCAAATATGCAGAAAAGAAGAATATCAGCACTCACTGATAACTAGTATTGTTACTGTTTATTGTTGGGTGTGGGATATGTTTTGGATATTAGTCAAGTCACTGATTTTGTGGTCATTTTTGATTATCTCAAAAATTGACTGTGTGTGGTTCTTTACCAGGGAGAAGTTGGAGAACCAGGTCAGAAAGGAAGCAAAGGCGACAAGGGAGAACAGGTAGGTGACACAGAACATATGCATTTATATGCATCCTTCTTCAAAATAAGAAATAGCTGTGTTAGACTTCTACTCAGGAAGTGATTCATGAGTGCTTTGATTTTTCTTTGACTCTGTGGGGATGTGCATTTTGGTGGCATCATTTTTCGCTGTATGTTTCAGGGTCCTCCTGGTCCAGCTGGTCTCCAAGGTCCTGTAGGTGCTCCTGGTCCTGCTGTAAGTACTGAAGAAGAATGAGAAGTTGCATTCACTCGAGGCCTTAAACCTGAGCAGGAGGTCACAGCAGCGCTATTCACATGTTTGCTTTTGTTTGTTGTTAATAAGGGAGGTGATGGAGAGCCTGGTCCCAGGGGTCAACAGGGCATGTTTGGACAGAAGGGAGATGAAGGCTCCAGAGGTTTCCCTGGACCTCCTGGTCCTATTGGTCTTCAGGTTTGTGCCATAACTATGATTACAAATTGTAAGAGCTATATATATATGAGGCCCAGATATTAAATAATCAGTAAAAATGTCACTGTTTTTTCTTTCTGCAATAAAATAGCCACCCTCATTATCGCTTACTGTAGCATACTGTACATAAAGACTCTAGCAAAGCTCACACTTATTCGAGTTAACATAGATACCAAATACCCTGCAATCCTATTTCTGCAGCTTGGTTTAAGGAGTGCCAGATTTTTCTTGACCTGTACTGCCACTAGACTTTGTTTAACTCGTCAAAGCACAGCAATTCTTTGTCTTGTAGCTGTCACACTGGATGATATTCACTGATGAATGATTGAATGGTTATTAATAATATTAATATTTATTTATTCAGTCATTACATAATACGTGTCTTATATTCAAAAAGCTACAGGAGTTCTGTAGTGAAGTCTTTAATAACTTATTATAACACACCTTATTAACTGTGCTGTTTTCCAATAACATTCTCAGTCAAATAGAGGTGATTTAGCATAGCACAGGATGAAAAAAAAATAAACAGGAAAAGGTGACTACAGATCTCTATAATCAAGTGAACAGAGAAGAATAAAGAATTTTATCCTCTTTGAATTATTTAAAAACTTTTTTTCCTGTTATTTCTTTCCACTCTGTCTGCCCGTAACAGCAGTAGCGGTGAGTCTAATGATGTCAAATGTTATAGTCAGAAACACTCATTTACCTTTCTTAACTACACTGTGACCTTCATGTCACAAGCTACGGTGGAAAAATGGTAGACACATACAAATTCATATTTACACCATTGCTTAAGCACTTTAATTGGATCTGGAATGTCGCATCCAGTGAACTTGCTTTGACCTGCAACGATTGCACCTCTCACCTCCATTCAATGGCAACATCCTTTTTTCATCACGGCCTGGCTCTTCTGCGCAATGCCAGCCTCAGCCCCCGCAAAGAATTCACAAAAACCAGTGAGGCCTGCCAGTGTGTGTAATGCAAAATAGATTATTATCAGTGCCGTACTTTTCTTTTGTATGTTATTCATAGGTGAGGGTTATTCATCCAAGGAAATACTTTAGGCCAGACTGCAATTATTGGGGGCATTTAAAAAAAAAAGCAACACTTTGACACAAAAAGGTACACATAAACTTTAATGATGTTTTCCTGCATATTCTAACGAGGTAGGACCTTTCCCACAGATAGACCTCATTTCTTTGTAATTATCTGTTTATTAGTAATCAACTTCTTAAGCTAGACATGTTGGGCATTTACTGCAGAGATTGGGGTCATTGTCTTGATCAAATTACATAGACTGCTATTCATCAATCCAAGGTGCTATCCTGTCTCTGCAGGATTTTATTCAATGGACTTTTAATTGGGAGTAATTCACTTCCCATCACGATTCAATTAATTGCATGGACTGACCCACTCCAATAGTCTGGTCCTCATTGAGCACATTTACTATTCTACATAATGAGTAGCAGTGCTAATGATCTTAGACTAGACGGGACCTTTACACAGATTATATTACTCAGCACAGGAGACATTAGCATGCATCCACACACTGTTTCTTTAGCACCCAGTGAGTACACACATGCTGAGATGCATGGATGCACAAGCTTAAAGTAGTCAGCACAGAGTCTTTGTTTTCGTTGTGTGTCCTTAGTGTAATGTGTGCAGAAATAAATTCTTTGATCTCCCCAGCAAACCTCCACCACTCATTCACAATCAACTCCTAAATCACCCAGAAGCAAAGCAACCTTCAGGAGAGATGTCGTGGCAATTACTGGTAGAAATGTCACAGATCAAAAAACATATGGGGTCTGGACCACGCAGCTCATTTTACAAGGATGAGTGAGCGGGATTTATGACTGCACCTTTGAATAAGGACGGACAAGTTACTGACTGCAAAAAGGAAAAAGAAATAATAGATCAGTACTCTCTTACATGTCTGCAGAGCTGCGGGAAGAATTGTAGAATAAAAACATGACACCTTCACTGAAGAATTTATAAGGGAGCTTAACCCCCCCCCCCCCCCCCCCCCCCCCCCCAAACCCCAACCCCAACAG
>VVHJ01001557.1:44797-57014 GCA_015107715.1 Tylochromis polylepis
TCCGTGAAAATAGATTTTTAACTTCAGTTATTGTCCTTCAGGGTCCTCCTGGTCTTCCTGGCCTGAAAGGTGACCCGGGGTCAAAAGGTGAAAAGGTGAGCGTAGCGCTTTCTTCTTTGTCTGATTGCAGACTGGTTTCATTTCTCATCTTTGAAATAGAAGATAACCCTATAATTAGAGAGAGGAATTTTGGGGCAGAAGTGAGTCAAGACTAGAACTTCTACCCAGCTTACATGCCTTTTGGAAATTATCAAAAGCAACAGATCTTAAGAAGACAACTATACTCTTATGTTAACATTTATGTACCAAAATGAGTTTTTGTCATATGTTCTGTAAGAGAAAGTGCCTTAAAGTGATTGAATATGCAGCTGAATGTGATGTATTGCACTAAATCTGTCTAAACTTGCTCTTTTCTTCCTTGCCACTGTCAAATTTGCTGGTGAAATATAACTGCAGAGGATATTCAGACAGCACACAGTACTAAGCTAAATTGCCTCCCATCCACTGATATGGTCGGCTTGGGAGTGAGCAGTTTAAAAGTGCACAATTTAGGCACCGTGTTGCATTTTGTCAAATTAGTGGGCCTGGTTAGAACTCACCTGTTTCAAAGTAATAATGTACTCGTGTTGTGAATTGGCCTGGCTCATGTTTGCATTTTCAGAGTTCTTTGGTGTGTACTGTAAGAAAGGCATTCCAGTTTTAATCCCCAAGGATTTGTACTGTAATGAAACTTCACCCTTCACAGCCTCCCATATGCATTTCATTTTTGCAGATAAAAAAATAACTTCACCTTTGTCGGGCACGTATGAAATAATTTTTATGGTAGAGTTCACAAAGGGACATTTGTTTTCATCCTGCAGGGTCACCCAGGTTTGATTGGTCTGATTGGACCCCCTGGCGAGCAAGGAGAGAAGGGAGACCGAGGTTTGCCCGGGCCTCAAGGTTCTCCTGGTGGCAAGGGCGACAATGTAAGTGATTGATGACTCTATTCCCACAGTGGTCCACAGGCCACTTGCCCTGCACCTCTTGCCATTTTTAGCTCATTTGCCCTTCTGCTGTGGCCACAGATTGTGCCACAGTCACTTGCTTTGGACTACAGCTTTTGACTGCACTGCACATCTCTTCTCTCGCTATATCCTGATCCTCGCTATACTGATGCAAATTGCTTAAAATGTGTAGAGAAAACTGTATAATTATGGCTCTGGGGTATTTAAACCAAACTCTTTAGTTGGCACTGCGTTAGCATCTAGACTATCAACATCGTGGAAACAAGCAGCTAAAGTATATGAGCATCAACACTAGTCTAGATATTCTTTGACCACTCATTACCACTGTGGTCAGTTTCTATGTGTGTGTGACACTGTGTGATGTGGAAAACTGCTTTTATTCTGAGCCACATCATTAAAAATAAGACTACTATTTTTCTGGCTTTTCCACTTAAATAAGAAGTAGTACTGAAAGCAGGACATGACAGCCTTCATCCATTAAAAAATCATACACACATTGCAGGATCACTGAATATGTTACTCTTTCCTGCTGTAGTCTTCAGCCTGCCTTCGTTTAGTGATTTAAGGTGGTGCGCTGGATAGATAGGATAATTAATCCTTATGAAACCGTACTGCCTCCTTTTATCAAAGCTGAAGAATGTAAACATTTTTATTCAGATTAGTATGTTTACTTTAAGGTCTGAGAAGCAACAGCCCTGTCACAAGTGCAGTGTTTGGCCACTTTTGATCGTTTTCTTTGAATGTCACTGGTTCTCTTGTCGTATTTTTTTATGTCACCAGTTATTCAAGCTTGACAGTAATTCTATTACCTGCAATGTTTTGTTTTGCTTTGTTTTGTCTTTCTTTCAAATATATGTACCATCTACTTTGATCTCATCTCATAACAGGGTATCGCTGGAGCCACTGGTCCTCTTGGTCCCCCAGGCCCCCCTGGTTTGCCCGTATGTCTGTTACTTATTCAGTCGTTGATTCAGGCTATACTGTCATAACAGGATGACTTTGCCAAATTGCTGTACTGTGTTTTTTGTCATACAGGGTCCTCAAGGTCCCAAAGGAGCCAAGGGTTCAAGTGTGAGTACAAGCCCATATTTCTAATGATGTATTGCCGCTGCGACAATAAGCATTTACTTTAAATGGAGCTTGGATAACACGTTTGTATACTTTAAAGGGTCCTGCTGGTCCAAAAGGAGACACTGGTGCAATTGGTCCTCCTGGTCCTCCTGTGAGTCTTTTAAACTACTGTTGCCTTTGTTTCCATTACCTTAAAGTTGTTACACTAGCACTGTACAAAGTCTATAGTATATTTTCATATTGTATGAAATCTAAAACACCTTACAGGGCCCACCAGGTGAAGCTATCCAGCCCCTGCCAATTCAGTCACCAAAGAAGACCAAGCGCTCCACTGACATCCAGTCAGATGGTACCATCATGGATTATGGCGAGGGTATGGAGGACATTTTTGGCTCCCTCAACAACCTCAAGCAAGACATTGAACGCATGAAATACCCCATGGGCACCCAAAACAACCCCGCTAGGACATGTAAAGATCTCCAGCTCTGCCACCCAGAGTTTGGTGATGGTAAGTTTAAGCCCAGCAAGATTTCAGCATAAAAGGAAAACACGCCCGTGTTGTTGGCGTGTTTCATAGGGATATGTATCAGCACAGAGAGGCAGACACCAGAGATTCTCCTCATGTTTTTGGATACTATCGCTCATCCTAACAGCCATTATTATGACAAATGGATTCTCTGTTGAAAAAATAAAACTGGCATTCTTGCTGACAACAGCGATTGACAGACCTGCTCAGAAAGAATTAAATTCATTAGTGAATGTTTAATGTTTGTTTAATTTTTTTTTGTATATCTCCTTTTTGGAACTTTGTGCCCTGTCTTTGCCATATAATTAATGCATGAATCTTAGGCCCTCTGTCCTCTCAGTACAATGTGGGATTATCTGCTTCTAAAGCTGATATCCATAGCTATTCCTCCACAGTAGGTTTATTATTACTGCTTTACTTCCTTTGAGGAATAAAATGTACCTTGGCATAAAAACATCATTTAATCCAGCTGTGCGTGAGCCATGAAAATGAGCAGCAAATTTTTACTTACGGTAAAGAAATCAAGCACACTAACTTGTGAAATGGAGCTTTTCTGTGGATGTAAGTTAAAGAGAAAATTTGGCTGTTCTTGGTTCTCTTCAGGTGAGTACTGGATTGACCCGAATCAAGGCTGCTCAGGGGATTCCTTCAAAGTCTACTGTAACTTCACTGCCGGAGGCGAAACCTGCATCTATCCAGATAAGAAGTCCAGTGGAGTAAGTAACTTAGGTTTTTACGTATTATTTCAAACTGACTATTGCTAATCATCATTTCTAAATTACTATTAAGCCATTATGCTAAGACAGTGAAGCAACAGAAGACACAGCACAAGGCTGTCATCGTTATAAGAACCCATTTGATCTGCTGCAGGTAGAAACCTGTTCAGATCTGATTTTGTGCAAACAACTCAAACACCACCGAGAGGCAAATACTGCAGAATGATTCAACTCAAGAAGTTTGTGAAAATGTTCTTTCAGAGATATAAAAATAACAGTTTCATCTTCTTTCCCGGATGATAAACTTTGATGCTACCCTTGAGGCAGTGCTGCATACAACAGAAACGTTCACATATTATGCCTGTGATCATGTAAAATATTAATAAACTTTGTCTTTTTATTTTCCAAAGGTCAGAATATCTTCATGGCCCAAAGAAGTCCCAGGTTCATGGTTTAGTGAATTTAAGCGTGGTAAAATAGTAAGTCTTTGTTTTTTTTGTTTTTTTCTGAAACCTATTTAGTCAGCTGTTGATTCAGCAACATGATTCAGCACCTATTAAAAGTAAAAAAAAAAATTTTTAAAAGGCTTAGTTTGAATTTGGCTACAAATGCATTCAAAGTTGTCTCTGTGAGCAGTCCTGCTAGGTTTCAGTCACTCCATCAAAGTGCCATTTTCACTTGGATGTGTTCATTTATCCCAATCGCTGGATCTCCTCCAGTGTGTCAAAACAGGGACTGTGAAACAATCTGGCAAATACTCCATGGTGCCCCATGATTGTGTTGTTTTAGCAAAAACTTCACTTAAAAAAATGTAAAAACATGCTACCAGTTTTCCCTTTGTGCAAGAATCACAGTGTGCAACCTTGTGATTGTTAAAAAAAAAAAAAGAAAGAAGGAAACAACTGAACTGAAGCACTTTCTCCTGACTTGGAGGCCCAAACTGCAACATAAGGTTCGGTCAGTTTGACACAGAAGTTGATCTCTGCCAAACTTGAGGTCTAAGATAATATCACAAATGCAAGAAGTCAAGGAGTCAAAATGGGACTTTTGGTGAGTAATGTAAATGTAACAGAGGTGCTGGAAGAAGATGACCTTGAGAGTGATAGCAGCCACATTTAAACATTTAAACCCGGTATGGATTTGCTTTTTATGGGTGCATACATGGAAGTTCTTGATTGGACTTCAAAAACCTGCTCAGACAGTAACACCACCCATAAAATTGTTATTGCTGAAATATTTCTATAACCAGACTATGCCATATACAGAACAAAGTATCACTAAAACATCAGAGTGAAGCTGAGGAGAATTTTTCAGGATATTAGCATTCCAGCTGTCCTCACTCTGTCCCTGGAAAGTGAAAATCTCTCTGTAAACGTCAGCTATTTACTGTATTCACCAATGAAAGAAACAGGTTTGTCCCGCTCCATCAAACTGGTGTCATGGTTTATTCCACAACAGCACAAAGTCTGGTTGTGACAGAACATGCCACAACTTCAAGGTATTGAAAGTGCATTGGACAGTGAGTGCTTTTAATGCACATGTTCAGACAAGAGTTACACAAAGAATCTGTCAGAACTGTGTAGCGTGTAAAGGTCTTGTTTCTCTAGAAGCTTTCCAAGAGAACAACACAGTGTCTACTATAAACCATTTTCTACTATTTCTCATTTATGCAAATAGCCTTGTGACTGTATGCTGCTGGAAAAATTTTATACCAGCCAGTTTGTTATGTTATAATCAGTATCATACTTTACTAACTCTTCATATTTTGGAGTCTGCGCACGTGTACGGATGCTCTCATTCTCATAGAAAAAATACATTACTATCCACATGAGTCTCTAAACTAAGTATTTAAGTATCTCTGAATGTACACTGTTTTTCACATAGCTTGTACCATCTCGGATGGAGAGACAGAACATTTTGTTCTTGTTAAATAAGATCAGGTGTCAGTCATCACATTTATTTATATTTATTTCACAAACTGTTCTTTCGCAGTAACCTTGGTAATTGCTGCTCTTTCTGTCTCTGTCCATCCCCCAACAGTTTTCCTATGTCGACGCAGATGGGAACTCAATAAACATGGTACAAATGACCTTCCTCAGACTACTGACAGCCTCAGCCAGGCAAAACTTCACCTACAGCTGCCACCAGTCTGTGGCGTGGTACGACGCCTCTAGCGTCAGCTACGATAAGGCGCTGCGTTTCTTGGGCGCCAACGATGAGGAGATGTCCTACGACAACAACCCTTTCATCAAGGCCATCTCAGACGGATGCGAGGTAAGCCCGAAAACCAGCTAAAAAAATAAGGATGTTTATCGGCACACTTACCATTGATGTGTATTAAATAAAAGATAAAGAACATTCCTACTTTGAATGGCTATAATCTCTGTTTGTTATCTAATTCACATTTGTTGAACGGAGACAGTGCAGTTTGACATGGTTCCGATGTTGGGCTCGTTGGGCTTTTACATCCACAACTGAATGATCTAAATCACAGTTTAGATCATTCAACTGATTCCAAACTTTCATACAATATGAAAAATGAGAAAATATCAGAGAATGCGTAAACAACTCAGCTGCTGACACCTTTAATTACTTTAATTACTACTTTAATTACTCATGCAATTAAAGGTATTAGCTGATAAAATATTCCTCCAAACAGCAGAGTTTTTCCAGTAGCTCCTTTCTGTAAGATATAAATGAACTGGCTTTATGATGAGTTTACAGTATGAGCACACAGCAGGAGGTCCCTGTTTATTTTTCTGATCGTTTCTCATCTCACTACTTGTTTGTTTTTAATGTGTTCCTCTCTCTCTTGTTGCAGACGAGGAAGGGCTACGGAAAGACTGTGATGGAGATTAATACTCCCAAAATCGATCAGGTTCCAATTATCGATGTCATGTTGACTGACTTTGGGGATCCGAACCAGAAGTTTGGGTTTGAAGTTGGGCCTGTCTGCTTCCTTGGCTAAATACAAATGAAAAAGTAAAATTAAAAAAAAAAAAAATTTAAAAAAAAAAAAAGGACTTGATGGGGCCAGCAAAGAAAGTCAAGTTGAGACATTCTGGGTACTACCAAACCCCATTTTTAGCCCCCCACCCTTTTCCATGCCACATGCAAGTTTTGAATAAGAGATGGTGTAGCAAACATGTCTTTCCATGTATGTATGTGTAACCCAGGAAAATACTTGTTGCCCTTGTGGGGCTTGAACCACATGACTTAACCACGTTAAGGAGCAAAGGTGAAGGACAATCGAATCGTGTGGCAGAGGAGGGTGAATCGGAGGTAACCGAGAGAGGAGGTCGGGCGACGTAAGGGGGGACACGCGTCTCCTCTCTGGATTCTCCAGGTGCTGTATGAAAACAACAATAACAATGGTGCTTGTTCAAAACACACAAAAAGTATAAAAGAGGTGCTACAAAAGAAGGTGTATTTTGCTAATTATACAATACTGTAATTATTATTTTGTACAAAACTTTTATTTCTAAATCCACTTTCAAAACTTGCATGTGTATCAGATTTCACTTTTGGCTCTTTCATTTCAATGCTGGTTTAAAGACATACAGTGTAAGTTAAAGGCATCATTAAGTCAAGTCAATTTATAATTCTGTCTTTTTGTTCAACACTTACTGTGTACATGTCATGAAGAAAATAAAAGTGAGCATTCAAACAGTTCTCTATTGCTAAATTAGACTGTATGCCCTTTGTATATATTGACAGTCCAAAGCTTGAGGTTACTTACTGTTTTGCCCTTGTGACCATAGGTGAAGCAACTGGAAGTATTACACCCGCACGTATATGACAACATCTCCCACTAATGTTGTGATCCTGTGCTAGTAGGAAGCAATCATGGCATTCATCTTCTTTTATTTAATTCCATTTTTCTTTTGTTTGGTTTTTTTTTCCTTCCATTTTCTGACAGGCTTTCATTTTGGTTGTATACCTCAAACTTTCTTGATAACCTTTAAGATGCAAGGTTGCCATGCCCTGTATATACCTTGGTTAAGCAATTAAGTTTATATATATTTGGGTGGGGATTTTTTTTTAAGAGAGAAATACATTAACTGTTAGAGATCCACTGTTCAGATCCTTCTGTGAATGCAATGAGAATCCCTTTCGGTGACCCATTTTTGTAACTAAGATGAGAAAATGTTTTAATGTGCTTTTTATAGTTCATTTAAATATTAAAAACCGGATTCTAAACAACAGTGAACTGAATGTCTCAACAGTTTGTGTAAGATGATTTTGGAGAAGATCTACCTACTGTACATGTGAAATGCTTTAAATCAAGGATATGTTCATTCAACTAAGACTCTGGGCTGGTGCAATTCCATCTCTTGAAACCAATAAAGTACCATCTTACACTAATATACTTTCATTTGGAGTATATGAATGGAAACCTAAAATGTCTTTTATTTGCCATGGGATGGATGAAAGAAAGACTTACCTGCCTTCATATTTAAATGTCTCAGTATCTGCTGCTTATTTACCCCTGGTTATGATCAGCCTGTGAAATTTATGCTGTATTTCACTATGATGCCTATTTGAGAAGCATGCACACACAATTAGACTTAACTCCAGGGAATACACTTTATTTGATTCAGTTGGAGGAAAAACTGGGCTTATACAGAAAGGGATGTAAAGACTGCAGTGAGTGGGGTTGAATGTCAGAGTATTATTCTTTGCATATAGATGTTATATACTGGGTGCGATTTGCTTGAGGGGTTTCTCCCCCACTGGTCTATGTATCCTTGCCTCTCCTGAATTATTTTTAGGCCTGGTGGGGATAGAATTTATCCCCTTCACCAAAGTCATTAATGGTACTTTAACAATAGATATACCAAGATATTCTATGGCTTTTCAGTATGGTGCCAAGCACAGATCTGTTATTTCTATGAAAACTGCAGCTAGCTAAATGAAAAGGATTTAGAGCAGCAGATATTCCTATTCTACAGCACCCTTACAAAATAAAGCTGAATTTATTACTGCTGAGAATGAGGTTACAATCTCATTCTACAGTACCATTAAAGCATATTTTTCCTTTTTTACTGTCTGATAAGTAAGAATAGAGTTGTAAAGGGGAAAGTTTTCATAGTACGCTGCAAACCTGTGAAAAACTGCGTACACCGCATGATTTCATCAGCAACAGTGACCATTGGTCCACTTTTTATGCTGCTTCAGTTGACTGAGGTTTGCAGACATTCATTAATGCATACCTGTCTTGAGGTCCCACCACAGCACTTCGGTCAGGTTTACGTCTGGTCTTGGACTGGGTCATTGCAACACTTTGATTTTTTCTTTTTCAGCCATTCTGTTGTAGATTTGCTGCTGTGCTTGGAATCATTTTCCTGTTGCATGACCCAATTTGGACCAAGCTTCAGCTGTTGGATACATGGCCTCACATCTAATTCTAAAATATTTTGGTACACTGAGTACCAAAGGTCATGGTTGGCATGGCAACTGCAAGGTTCCCAGACCCTGTGTCTGCAAAACAAGCCCTTATCATCACACCTCCACCACTGTACTTGACAGGTGGCATAAGGTATTTCTGCTGGTGTGTTGTTTGGTTTTCCTTGACTGTGGCACTGTACATTATGGCCAGTCACCTCCACTTTGGTCTCATCTGTCATTGTTCCAGAAGTCTTGTGGTTTGTACAGATGCAGCTTGCAAACCTTGCAAAGTCTTTCCTGGCAACCCTTCCAAACAAGCCATACTACAGTACTTCAGCCTTTTTTCTAATGGCACTGTCATGAACTTTAACATTTAACATGCTAATTGAGATCTGTAGAGTCTCAGATGTAGAGCTTAGGTTTTTATGTCATTTCTCTGTGCATTGCACAGTTTGACCTTGCAGTCAATTTGCTGGGTGGGCCATCCCTGGGAAGATTCTGATGAACACTCCAGCTCACCAAACTGCTAAGTTTAATCAAGTGCATATGAATAACAGCACATGGCTACCACTTACCCGGGTGAATTAGTTTTTCATTGGACTGCACAGAGTCCTGTGAAAACTTTCTCTTTCACATGACTGTACACAGTAGCTGGTTGTTCATGTATTCATTACTTATTTGACCAGATGTTTTGTATTGACGTGATCTGGCAAACATGGCCCAGTGGCCCAAGCTAAAAAGGGGGTTTAATTAAAGCTGGTAAAATAGCTGTGTTTTATTAGACTAGCAATATTTGGTGGTCAAATCAGTAATTCAGTTTTTAAAACAGAGGAAAATTGTGAATACAGTGGTTAAGTTCAAGTTCCCAAACAGTTTGGCTAAAATCCATAATTTTGTATAGACATTGCATTGAAATTTTAAAATAAAATAGCTAGCTTTGCTTAACAGAACAACTGAAAATATGTAATCATAATGAACTACCCTGGTTTTGTCAACAAGTAATAAAATTCACAACAACAAATTACATCAAAGCTCACCAGCTCACTGTGTCAGAGAGTAGTAGAAACACTTCGCTGGTTAGTATAATGACCACTTAAGGCAATGAACAGCTAGCTTGGTCTGCCTCTGCACAAAGGTAACAAAATCAAATCATGAGCATATTAAAAGTACAATAACTAATAATTAAATATTAAAATTGCTGTTGAAATATAAGATGGAATCAGTATTTGCAAAATACCTAAATCACAGCTATGCCAATGAATATCATAGATAACTGTCTGTCATGTGCTCGGTACACATTTTCTTAATCAAATAACAAATTTAACAGAAGAGACATATAATCACTAACTCTGGTACATAAAACATTTTCAGAGTGTATTCAAGAAGAGAAAGTCCAGTTTATGAGTACATATTTGGTGCACTGAGAGAAGGAAAAGTTTTTTGGGTTAGTTTTATCACTGTTTAATAGAGACAGGAGTTTAAATTAGCCTTTTAAGTCATTAGAACATAGTTGATCTCCACAGGTCTGTGTTACAGTTGAAAGTACTTGATACTTGGCCTTGGCTTTTGGTCAGTAACTTGAAAAAGCTGAATGAAAGTGTGTATGGCAAGAATACAGTGTTGTGTGTCTTTGCTGATTCCTCTTGGACTCCAAACAAACTGGACGTGATTGTATTAACGAAAAACAGAGACAGGCCTCGTCTATCTAATGGCTAAGGAATCAAATAAATGCATTTCAAATGTAAAACTATTGCTCTACAGTTTGCATCTCTCTTAAATTCATCCTGAAAGTGCCCATTGTCTTTCTAATTGTAATTCCATTACAGCTGTGTAGGTTGTTCTAATCAAATCACTGCAATTCTGCAGCTCCTCTTCTCTCCTTGAAATTATGAGGGGCAAAACAGGCCTAATTAGTATTCAGTCTTCATGTGCCTTCTTGAAACAAATGTCAGTAATGGCCTGTGTCACTTCAAAGGACTGACCACCGCTAAACCTTTTATTTTCTACTTGAAAGGTGCAGAAGAAATCCACATAATAACAACTGACATGTCTGTGCTAAGCAGCAAAAGAAATGGACTTTGCATTTTCTTTTATCTTTTTTTTCCTTTAGAGAGTGGGTCTTTGTAGGGAAGCGACCAAAGAGAATACTCGTGTGGAACTGCACACAAGCAAAACAATCAAGAAATGCTCCCCATGGGTTCAGAAGTAAATTCAGCTCCACAACTCATGCTACTTTCAGCCTTCGTTATAGCCTTTTAGCAAATACCATGTTTGTCTCAAGAGATTACGCGCACCCTTAATAGCTCTTTTTAAATATTCAATTCACATAGTTTATTCAAATGAAGCAATCAAACTTCCTTGAGTTGTTGTGAAAGATAGTCGTAATAATAATCTCCTACATTACCA
Source organism: Tylochromis polylepis (assembly GCA_015107715.1). Taxonomy (NCBI): domain Eukaryota; kingdom Metazoa; phylum Chordata; class Actinopteri; order Cichliformes; family Cichlidae; genus Tylochromis; species Tylochromis polylepis. The sequence goes on from VVHJ01001557.1 coordinate 55,912, forward strand.
TATAAATGTCACTTTTGCTGCATTTGCTGTTGTACACTGTGGGGTGAATTGTTCACAGAACAAGATCTCAAAGAGTCCCGCTGTCAGAACATCATTCTTTATTAACAGGAGATCAATGGGCAAAACAAGCTACAGTTGTACCACATGAATGACTGATGATTAGTGAGTACCGTGGCTCAAAAACATCACAATAGCTTGCTAACAACAAAGAAAAGATACACTAATCTGTGCAACTTGAAAGAAGCCAAATGTCAAGTGGGGAAAACCCTCAAATTTCAGCAAAAACACAATATTCTGGTTGTCCCTAACACAAGATTGTTTCCAGCAGCTTTTAATAATATAAATCTCTATTTCATGTCCCTAACTGGATGCCATAAAGATCACTTTGGAATAAGAGATCCAAAACCTAACACCACAGCACTTTTATAAGCAGTTGATGGGCCTAGTTTGTTTCCAAACCCATTCATAGTCCTAATCAAGTCCAGTTTTACTGACTCCAGCAAATGTTTGTTTTGGTTCAGTGTATACAGAAGGTAAATAATTACAAGGACACCACTCACAGGGAATATTAAGTCTTCAGTTCCTTCAGCAGAGAGGGAGGAAAAGCATTTGGCTGTCCAAATTACTGCTTTATTCCTCTGGATCAGTGGATGTGAAAAGATTACACAGCACCCCAAGGATCACACAGGGGCTTCACAGTCACAGCAAGAACTAAGTGTAGCTAAGATACTCTACTGAGACAAGAAAGCAGTAATTCCTAATCAAAATCACCTTGAACTGTAGCATACAGCTCCTTTTCAATAAAAAAACACCTCAAGACAGGGTCGATTTAGCAAGGTTATATACAGATTTAGCAAGCTAATATGCCTGACGCCGTGGCATGTGTCACAAACCGGGCTGCATGGCCATGACAAAAACCCAGAGATGCATAGGAATGTCATCCAAACTATTTTATTTTAAGTAAATAAAACAGAAAAAAGAAACCTTGCACAAACTATGGTATGTGAGTAGTCCAGTGGTTCCCAAAGTGGGGGGCACGCCCCCTAGGGGGGTGCAGAGCCATTGCGGGGGGGGGGGGGGGGGGGGGGGACGAAAAAAAAAAA
>VVHJ01001558.1:2195-12994 GCA_015107715.1 Tylochromis polylepis
ATTTTTTAAAGGCCCCCCCCCCCCCACACACACACACCTTCTTTCACTTTATGCAGCATCTCTTTGGAGTTGATGGCATCGTTGGCAAACAGACCTGGAGACAGACCTCAGAGTGATCAAAACTTAGAGAAACTGCACGAATACTGACTGAGTCACACAGTGTTTAAGTCTTTAAAGTCAAACAGGTGAAAATCCTAAAAGAGAAGATTAGAGCCACAAAAGGAAAAACAGCACAGTGTCTGACTGAATAGACTCTGTCAAACTTGATTTAATCATTCACGCCTCCCAAAAGTAAAGATCAAGACAAACATGGAATCAAAACTAAATCTGACATTTACAAATGAAGAAGAAAAAACCTTCAACAACAGAAACAACCTACCGAGTAAACCTGTTTTATGAGTAAAGGGTTCACATGTGATTTCTAAGATGAGAAAAGAGACATCGTTACACTCAGTAACAGAAAAAGACACTAAATTGACTCATAAACATTAAACACAGTCATGTACTCTTACTCAGCTTCTCATCATCCATCTTTAGCTCCATGAGGCCAAAAGCAAAGGTGGAGTTTTCCGGCACAGTGAAGCTCGTTACCTCCTTCTTGCTTCCCTGAAGAAACAAATTATTCATTTAAAACAATACAAATTACACAGTATGGGATCTATTGTGACATACTGAAATGTCAGTTTGTTCCTCAGACAGATCAGAAGAGTGCAAGAATCATACAATGTGCAAATTAAAATCAGGATTTTGCAGAAACTGTTTGTTTCTGCGGCAAATACTCGCTGCCTTACACAGCATGCAGAAACCAAAAACAAGAACAATGGACTCCAGTCTATCTGGATCTGGTGCTGTTGTTGTGCTGCCGTTAGCAGAGCCTCTGTGCTATCATTAAAGCTGGTAGAATTTCTTGATGTCATCCATTTCCTGTCTATGTTGATGGTACAGCCTATACCGGGGCTTGTGGTATCAGTGGTACCCGTCTATTGCTGTGGCCAGCTTATTATTGAATCAGTGAGTCGATGTCTCGCTCACTTCTAGCATACAGTTGGATGTCTTCTATGTACAGGGGATAGTTGATGGTCTGAGGGAGTTGCATCACCCTGGTATATTCTACACTTGATGATGACTTGTGCAGTTGCCGTGAAGTTTGCCACCAGCATTCACTGAGAGTCTCATTGAGCTCATAATCAATTTTATTAGACCAATAGTAGCCTTTTACAGTGCTACACACTCCAGCAGTCCCGTGTGGGGCACTGAGTCGTAGACTTTCTTGTAGTCAGTCCAGGCAGCGCTCTGGTTGGCCTGCCTGGGTCCTTGTGTACTTCTCTATCAACCAGGTGTTGGGGCTTTGGCCCTCTGGTGTCATGTCGAGTGCCTTTCTGAGCTGTGCTCGTGTATTGACTCATGTGCCTACTTAGCTTGGTTGCTACGATGCTGAGAGAAGCTTCCCTGTTGTGGAGACGTAGATTATCGCCCAGTAATTTGATTTTCCTTCCAGATTATAATGAGGAGGCCTTGGTGAAGGATTTCACAACTATTATGGAGACAAAGGGGAGTGAGGAAGTTCATAGAAGATGATATTGTGGATAAAGCTAAAGTCGAGGTAACTGTTGATACTGTGGATGGACTGTAACATTCTTGTTAGCAGATTATTCAGTCTGCCATCAGGTCTTCTCGTTTTTGACATGTTGATGTTGTTGTTCTTATTAGATTGTGTTGCTCATCAAAGAACTGAACTGGCTCCAGTCCAATCTTCTACAGTACATATTTAATCATCTCATACCATCAAAGTTCAGCTTTCACAGATAAATGTCAGTGCATTTCCAGTGTAGCGCTTCATAACTCTTCATAGAGTCACTCACCTTTATAAGCACATTCAGCATCTTTTGACAGGAGGCTGAGATGGACCCACCCTTTTCAGCCTTTCGAATCATTTTGACAGGCCCGGTGTTGTAAACTTTCTGGTAAACAAAAGTCAGTTTGTCATTGTCCTTCAGTCCCAGTAACTCCATGTTTTCCTTTTTTATTTTCCTGGAAACAGAAAGCACCAAGAGAAGGAAACAGGTTAGGATCTGTTGGCACAAAATACAGGATACACATATAGCTAGAAGGTATGTGGCCTTTTTAATTAAAAGACAAAAGTAAGTGAAAGTTAATTCTAATCTTACACACACTGAGGTTATACGTGCAGGAGTCCCAGAGGGCTGTGGGAGCAACATACAAATAACTACGTGATGATAACCATGATTAATTTTGGGAGAGAAGGTTGAACTAGTGACACATTTAAGTATTTAGGTGTTTACCTTGACTGTCAGATACAGTGGGTTCATCGTATGTTGATTATATGCATTAACAAATTATTTATTAAGATGGCTTAGAGTCTATAAAGTGGATAACAGCATTATATTATTTTTCATGGGACAATCATTGAGTCCATTATCTGTTATGGTATAATTACACGGTTTGGTAACTAAAAGGGCTGAGAAGATAACTGGCATGCTCCCCGAGCCTGCCTCCCAGTATTTGAAGAGTCAATGATAAAAAAGGGTCTGAAAATCCCTGAGGATATCAATCATGTCCTTTATAAAGCACCAGTCGATGCCCTCAGGAAAAAACAAACAAAAAACCCTTAGTTAGTTGGGTACAACTTTTCTTTAGTTTATGGTAAAAGGGGAAATTGTGTGTGTGTTACCTGATATTACATATTACCTATTACATCCCTTGTTTGTCCAAGATAAATGTCACCCAAGACAATAAAGGCTAATCTAATCTAATTTAATCTAACATGATCTGATCAGCCTTTTGAAGTTGCCCCCTGCTGGACAATAGAAAGAATGCAGGCCTTGAAGTTATTTCCATGTTTACAGAAAGTCTGCTGCTGGACACGAGCAGAGAGACGGACACTTACCTGCCACTGAACTTGTTCCTTAGTTTTTTAACGTTGGCTTTCTTTGTTTTCATGCTCACAGGTTGTTCCAGTCCATCCACGGTATCACCAGTCACCTCAATTTTGGCTTTACCTGCAATTTCATCTCCCCCACCAACTTCTCCGCCCCCCTTTGTCTCCATAGTAGTTGTGAAATCCTTCACCAAGACCTCGTCTTTATAATCTGGAAGGAGCATCACATGAGTGTGTTGGGTGTGTCTGAGCGTGCGTGCGTGCGTGCGTGCGTGTGTCCTGTTACACACCTTCTTTGGACAGGTCTTCCTCTTCCTCGAGCCCAGTCAGCTCAGTCAGGCTGTACACCATGGGCTTGTACTTTGGTACTGGCCAGAATCTTCCCTCACTGACTTTGACCAGAGTCAGCAGATCCATCTTGTTATTTAAGTTGTTATTAGAGATGAGATCTGCATCAGCTCCCACATTCTTAAGAACCGCTTTGGTTTCAGTTTCATACATCTGTGGACACAGAAGTCACAGAGCAGTTAAATACAACTGAAACTGTGAGCATTTCTTCTGTTTCTGAGTCACTTTATTCCCAGCTGGTCTCACTCCCGTGCTGGACCCCTTCATTTTTCATGTGTAGAGCTAATGCTGTGAATATTTTTTTTTAACAGGAACCATGATGTCTTCCCATCATGCCTCCTCACCTGCGCTTTGATACAAGCGCCTAATATATTTAAATATTTATTAATATTAATTATTAGTATTGAATCAGCTAGTGCACATTTAAAAACACCCAAACACTTTGGGAATAATATTGTTGACATTCCAGAGAGCGGTACTTTAGCTTTACTTCTCTTTATGAGTTCCGTGATGGAGGTTTTGGAGTTGATCCCTCTATTTGTTGACTTTTCACTGTGTCGGAGGGACATGAAACACATGTTTGAGCTTTTTGAAGAAGGCTTCATCGTCTTCTAGCTTTTATGTTTTGCCTCTATAAATGTCCTGACTGCTCATTGATGTGTAAAAGCTCACTTTAAGTGATCCTTCATCATTAACAGAGTAACTCTCTGTGGGTGATCAACTCCAGACTGGTCATACCATCTGTAACCTGTCTGTTCTTGATCTTTATATCAACCATTTACTTTTATAATCAATGTAAAATTTAAATTTTTAATGAAAAAATATTTCTGCACAAGGAAAAACCTGGTCTCACCAATGTTTCCACAACAAGTCACATAACCTTTGTTTCTGTTCACTGCAGAGTTCATCAGTAATGCAGATTATTACCAACAAACAATAACAAATAATAACATTATTTATTTAATTCTTTCTGCACTAATTAAGTTCAATATCATGTTTAATGTTTGCAGAACATGCACAAAAAATGCTGCCCGTGTGTTTAATGGATGACAACATGCTGATGAGAAAGATCACTTAAAGATAATTTAAAGTCTGAAGGAAAAAAAAAGCTGTCACATGAACCATAAACTGTAACCGAGAAGCATCAAATATACACAAAACGCTGTTTCATTAGTTTTAAAAATATCAGATGTTAAAGCAGGTAAAAAAAAACCCCAAGAAATTACAACCACAAACAAGTTTTTTTGACAAACTTCATCAGTATTTTAAGCACAGCGCCCTTCAGCTGGAAAGAATAATGTTTATTTTGATGATTGTCGGTTTATATAAACATTGTTATTATGATCACATTTATTACCCAGCCCTGCATATGCATTAGAAGTCATATCATTGAGCAAGCAACATCAAATTAAAATCTTTAAAATCAGGTGAAACTTTTGTAACTATTTAAATTTGAGCTCTGTCCAATCTTTGCTTTTATGAACAAATTCATCTGAAATGCTCAGGTTGAACCGCCGGGTCTTACCTTAGTCACTCGTAAAGCAGTACTTAAAGCGCTCTAACTAGTCGCTGCGGTTTGCTGAGCTAAAGTGTTTTCTTTTTGCTCCGCAGTCCATAATATGCAGCAGCCAAACCACAGCTGATGGCATCAGATCAAAGAACACCTGACACAAAAAAAAGACTTCATTGGAAAATCCTCGTTCCTGCATGACTGGCACTAAGTCGCACTTTGAGTAGCACAGTAAGGTCTTTAAAATCATTTCAACAATGTGAACATGCTATTCTATTAACCTCCTTTTTGAGTGTGCGCTTTTCTGCATCTGCATGATGCAAACGTGTGTTTCTGAAATAATCCGGGTGATGTATAAACTGTAAATTACACAAAGTGCGATGATCACTTTAAAAATGCATTTAAAAGAAAACATATCACATGTAGAAACTTGTTTTTCAAGTTTTCGTTTTAAATTTGCTTTTAGCAACATTTTACAACAAGATTGTGAACATTGTGTAATACTTGGGGGGGAAACAGCTGCTGGAACATCTGCCAACTACTGAAGTTAATTAGAGACTTAAGATACAAAAAGTTGTTTTAGAAGTTAAGATGAGGAAATGTTCACAGTTCTGTTAAGAAATATGTGGCTAAATAATTCAACAATTCGAGAAGAATTAGTGGATTTGTTCATTTATGGCTCAAAATCTCATGAAAATGTTCAAAGAATCCTGAGAAATTTCTGCACACAGGGATCGGGCTGCACAGCTTGGATGTTGGTGATGTTCAGGTCCTCAGACCTGATTCTGTGGTGAAATCTCTGTGTGAGATCATAAAACTCTGAAAACCATCAGCAGGGACCACAGCTCATCCCTGCATTCACACGTGAAGTTCAAACTCTACCTCACAGAGAACAAACAGAGAAACAGGAAACACATCCGTCTTCTCTGAGCCTGAGCTCATCTATGATGGACTGAGGCTGAGGGGTAACCTCTCATCTCCTCTGACCAATCACAGTCTTAGATTCTGTTGAAAATCAAGGATGCTGCATCCTATAGGCTGGAGAGGAGCAGGACCACCCATTCAGTTCAAAGCCAGCATCCTGATGGTATTACGGGCACATTAGTGCACATGGCAGGGGTAACCTGCACATGTGTGAAGGCCACATTAATACAGATTTAGGAGCGACATGTGCTGACACTCAGGTGTCTTTTTCAGGAAGTTTGTTAGCAGGCACAGCAATGACATCATTACCCCGATACAATCAGTGAGTTCTATAAATCAATATCCGAGTCTGTTTTGCTCACTCAGTCTAAATGTATATGAACAACAATTCTCCCAGCATGCTTAGATGGACTGAGTCTGTCTGGACTGAAGCCAGTTCACCTCTTCACTGAAACTTCCATGGAAGCATCATAGCAGCACAGTACAACATACCTGACAAGCTGCCGGGCAGGTTTTATGTGTTTGTAACACACAACATTCCTCCTGTGATTGGCTGACTGACTTCAGTAGGTACATTGTTGGATTTGTGTTGGCTGATCATCAAACAGATGCAGGTGGAGGAAACACTGAGTGCTCACACAAGCAGACCCAGCTGTGTTTTTAATGCTGAAACTGTCAGACTGACCACGAAAAACACAGTCTGTTATAGTAATGATACAGAAAACTGTATTATTGGGCAAGTAGCCAATCCAAGGTTATCTAATAATACTTTATAATTTGTTATGGCCGAAGTTTGTGTACATTAAGCCCTCACGCACAATCAGCAGGAATGATGAAGGTCAAAAATGAAGAATTACCAGCTGAAGAGATTACATAAATAAATCTTTCTGTGGAATCAACACGAAAAGATTTTATCAGGTAAAGAGGAAGACTCAGATCTGTTTGTAGACAGACAACCACAAGTAATTATTCAACTCAATTTCAACTTGTTGCTTTGCACTTATTGCTTTTAAAAATAACCCAAAAAAATGAAAAAGAATGCAAATAGAATACAGGAGAAGAGTCAGTGCACTTATTTTGAAGCCTCCGTCTGATTCATATTAAAAGCTGGTTAAATGTAGGTGACGAGGAGTGAGTCCACACATGAAATTTACTCAAATATGAAATTTACAGCAAGAAGGTCCTGGGTTCGAGTCCACCACCTGGCTGGGTCCTTTCTGTGTGGAGTTTGCATGTTCTCCCCCTGTGTTTGTGTGGGTTCTTTCCAGCTTCTCCAGCTTCCTCCCACAGTCCAAAGACATGCAGTTAGTGGGGTTAGGCCAGCTGGTCAATCTAAATTGCCCATAGGTGTGAATATGAGCGCGAATGGTTATCTGTCTCTCTGTGTTAGCCCTGCGACAGACTGCCAATCTGTCCTGGGTGTACCCTGCCTGTCAGCCCATGGTAGGTTTAATTATTATAGCATAATTTATATCTCATAGAAAACTGACATCCCTAAGTGAGGATTTCAGGAAAATAAAGATGTCAAAATTCACAAATTGAGGAAGAAACTAATCCTTTGTGTTTAGGTTTACCACAGAAAATGATTCAACTGATTACATTCAAAATAGATTATTTAATCATTTATTTAATTGTATTATTCCTAAACAATCCTGAAAACATTAGAAAAATTATTAACATAGATAAGAAATAACAAGGGTCCAAGAATGGAGCCTTGTGGAACTCCACAGAATAATCTGACTTTGCTGAAACAGCAGGTGTAAACACATAAAAACTGACCTCTGTTGCTGCTTTAACTTTAACCATTTGTACATAATAACATAAAAAATATATTTGTGTGACTTTTCCAATAAAATAGGATGATCATCAAAAGCTTTAGAGAGATCTATGAACATACTCACGGTATATTTATAAGTGCAGAGATAACTGTGTTAGTCAGGTGATGCAGAGCGTGGACTGATGTTTACAGAAACCAGAAACTGGTGATCGTAAAGAACAGAATTATAATTTTAATTAAAACATGTTTTTTTTATAATAACCTTTTATAATATTTTTGGAAACCATGCCAAAATATAAATGTGTCTATATTTATTAAAACAGTATGGATCATCTGCGTTAAATGGAGGAATAACTTGAGTAAGTCATCAGACTTGTTTTCAAAGGCAAAGTGAAAATGTGAGTGAGCACTGCAGACCTTTGTTCTCTTTCTCATCTTTGAGTAAACAATAAGAAAACAAAAACAGTCGCTGTAAAGCCAAGAAATGCTTGAAATGTTTTACATTTTTCAGGCACCCATGCAGTTCCTGAGAACTCCAGAAACCTGATTTAAACACAATAAACCCTCTCTCTTTAAACAAGGGTTCAGCTGATAGGTGGCTGGATTATAACATTAAGTACAGGCTGAAGTTATGTAAAAGGAAACATTAACTAACAGATCACTGATCCTGTTATAAAAGTAGAATAGTTCAAATAATTTGGCCAACTAATTTACAGATGGTGGCTGCAGGGTGTCACAGACTGTGATCAAAGTCAGCTCATAAACTGCATGACTGCATTAAAACTGCAGCTGGAGGCAATGTGAGTGTGAGTTTGGATACATTAAAATTCTGACCTCCTTTGGCCCAACTTTTAATTCTCACCCAGTCTCCATGCCATGCATGTAGAGAGAAAAACAAACTCCAAAGCAAATAAAGGTGCACTTTAGTTCAGTTTATTCTGTTTGTGAGGCACAAAGTACAGATTCATGCTGACTGCTGAAAATCAAACAGCATTTTGTTTTTTTCTTCACAAGGTTAAATGACCATAAATGGAAACACCGTCAAACCTCCTATCAACAGCCTGCTGGAGAGGATTTAAGTGAGGGGGGAAGAAACGAATACACAGAGAGGTGGACAGATCTGAGGTGAAGATCACGCTGTGTCAGAAAGACTGAGACAACTGAAGCGGAGCAAGGTAAGACGTTCACTGCTCCTGATGGGCTGACAGGGAGGGAAAAGGCTGAGTAATTAAAATGTTTTTAGGTAGGTTAGGATAAACCCTTCAGCCCAAAAGAAGCACTGTAGATGTACCCCAGCATGTAAAGTGTGCACAGCAGAACTCACTAAGGTATGACACAGGGCTCAGGAGGAGTGGGCTCCAGTCTGCACACCTGAATGTCCTCATTCAAGATACTGAGCTCCAAAATTGCTGCGATACATTCATCAGAGTGTGAGTGTGCACATGATTCTTCACACTGCAGCTGGAGGCAGTGCTTGGTAGTGATGTGTGTGTGTGTGTGTGTGTGTGTGTCCAGTCACTGACTGTTCAGGAGTCTGACGGCTTGGGGGAAGAAACTGTTTCGCAGTCGGACAGTGAGGGCCTGAATGTTCCAGTACCTCTTGCCAGATGGCAGCAGGGCGAAGAGTGGTTACTGTTAATAGTCAGAGTTCAGTCATAATTTCACATTTAACTGAGAAAATCCAAATATATTAAAAGAAATACCAAAGCTTTTTTGGAGCTGTCTACATGTTGGTCCGCTACATTTAAGATATTTCAGTGCAATTTTGACAAGATGAATTTAGAATAAAGAATGTAGATCATGCTGGGACAAAATAAGTCACTATAAATGAATATCAAAGCGGATCAGAACTGGATCTCTGCTCTGAATCTCTCATCCATTTTGGATCCGTGTCACTTTTATCATGGTTGACCCACTGAGACTGATGCTATATTTTGAGGTTCAGAGTCTGAATTTTAGACTCTGGTCCTTTCAAATGCTGTTTGAGATCACTGAATGATGTCATAATCTCAATCTATGAACACATTTCAACATGAAATGTTATTAGATTACAGTCAGACTGCAGCTGCATTTAAAAAATTACTTTAAATGCTTTTAGAATTTTTTAGTAATTTCAGCCTCATCTTCACTCAAACATCATCTCCAACATCCAACTGTGTCTAAAGCTTTATAACTGTGCTTTATTTAAACACTGATTGCCATGGTAACAAATGCTAAATGTTTCTGTCAAGTACAAAAAAAATAGCTAACTGGGATTTCAGTCTTATAATTTGCTCCTTTATGCACTTTGACAGTGACTTTATGAACCAGGAAATGAATCTGAGTGTCAGTCAGCTGGTTCAGGTGCAGCGGGAAGGGAAGAGTCACATTCATTTCTATAATAACCTTATGCTGCCATCACATCCCTGTTAAAATATAGAAAGAATCACATAAACAGCAAAGTCTTGATGTATGCTCAATCATCCAGGTAAGTATATGTAACGCACCCCAAGCAAGAGGGCGGCTGACAGATTATGTCTGAAAAAAACAGATAAATCACGAGATGGACGACAGGTAGTGCGTTTCCTCTCTCGCTTCTGCCAGATCTTTATTTAAACACATTCATGCGTTCACAACAGGTTCCAAAAACTTCTTAACATCTCTGCCTCACATTCCCAAAGCCCAAAATCAGAATAAACTAAAATAGTATAAACAAAAATCTAAACAGTCATCTCTGTTGTTTGTTACTACGAGCTATAAATCACACTTTTTTTCACACATAGTTTGATAAAGCAAACATCCCAGTACTGTACCATATACTAATGGCGTATCTGTATAGTGGAAATCTCCGCATCAACATTGCAGAGCGATCAGAATTATTATAGGTTGTTACACTAACTTTAGACAATAACAGTGACAACACATCAAACTGTCTCTGCGAACACATTAACTCAAATATACAGGAGCCGTGGTGTACTTTTGTTACAAGAGGGTGCCTTAAGTTTAGGAAACAACAAAGCCGACGGCTACTCCAGGATGTGGCGAGCTAAGCTAGCTCCTACTCTCGATCGTAACACATTTCAATGAGCAAAACAGACGAATACAGATCTCAGCAAAACAAACTGCTGATCGGGTTTTACCCTTATTTGGCATGTAAATTATGTGGACCACATGTGTGGCCTTATTACTTACTAACCTGAAAAAAACAGATAAATCATGAGATGGACGACAGGTAGTGTGTTTCCTCTCTCGCTTCTGCCAGATCTGAAGACGAGCAGTAGCGTCACACTAAACCATCTCACTAGGGCGGAAGTGCCCCCTTGTGGCGTAACTAGGATTCACACCACATGTTGGATCTCCAA
>VVHJ01001559.1:0-16766 GCA_015107715.1 Tylochromis polylepis
GACGTTTGTAGGGTTACTGAGGTTTGGCTAGCTGGTATATAATGATGTGCTACGTGATCGCTAGTGACACAGCTATGTTAGCATAATATGAACACAGTGAAGCTGGAGGATGAACGCAAAAGTTAACGCGAGGGTTCCCGATGGTTAGGGACAAATGCAATCGCATGGCAGGATGCTGTAAACGGACCAAACATTAGTCAGGAGAACAACTGAGATAATCCATCCACAATACGAGGTTAGTCATTAATATACTGCTGCATGGGCTGGGCTGTAGTTACATGGTAAGGTTTTAAAAACTGAGCTTTAAAATGAACAGTGGTAATAAAAACCCAGAGAGGCCGACAGTGATCACTGACTGTTTTTAGGGGCTTGTTCAGATTAAATAGAACAAGATACAAAGCATTAAAACATGTTAAAAACACAACAGCCTTAATAAACGCAGAGAAGTTTGGACCTGGAAGCAGGGTTCATACGTCATCACTTAAAGACCGGATTAAAAGCATTATGTGTAAGTGCTTTCAATGTTCTGGTCAGTAAGAATGGAAAAGAGCCTCTAATAAAGTTTAGATTATTTGAAGGCAGGAGGAAAACCAGGTAAAATTGTTAAATTTTAAAATTGTTAAAATTGTCGAACTAGCTCCTTGCATTTCTATACTGACATGGATTCAGTATAGAAGTTTATAGCCACCATAGCCATAAACTCCACAAACTATGTCATTCTGCTACTAAATTTAACACATTATGATTTAATTTCTGCACTTTTCACCCTAAAATTCTCAGTCTAGACTCAGGTCAGATGCATTCATTCACATGTTCCCTTTAGAGCATCCACAGCAGATCATCTGCCTTCATGTCACCTATCCTTAAAACCCTCTTCTGCCACACCAACCCTCTGCATGTCCTTCTTCACTACATCCATGTATCTTTTGGTTTTCTTGCTGACTGGCAACTCCATACTCAACATCCTTTTCCCAATATATCCACAACTGCACAAGTCCCAAACAATCTAAACCTTGTCCCAAAAAGTTGATTCTGTTCATCTGGACGTAGCATTTTCTAAACCTTGCCTCTCTAACTTTGTCTCCAAAATGCTGGACCTGAGCTGTCCCTCCAATATACAGTGTGTCAACATACTCATGCTCAGAAAAGACTTGAGGCTGTAACTGCTGAAAAGGTGCTTCAACGAAGAGTTGAGAAAAGGCTATGATTACCTACATTTTGGAATGAGGCTGTAACATGACAAAAATAGGGATAAAGTGTATACTTTATGTATACACTGTGCTCTTTTCTAGTTCTGTTCATCCTGATCAGTCCCAATAAAAATCTTCGCATCTTCAGGTCTGCCATTTCAAGCTCGGCCTCCTGTCTTTTTGTCAGTCCCATTATCGCCGAATCACACACCACAGCAGGTCTCGCTACTATCTTCTAAACCTTCCCTTTTACGCTTGCTGCTATCCTTCTGTTCCAAATTACCTCTCACACTCATCTCCACCCCCTCCTCCATGCATCCTTGTCTTCACCTTTCTTGTGCAAAGTCCGTTGCTTTGGTTGACCCCATGTATTTAAACATGTCTGCCTTCTGCCTTGTCTCTAATGACTTTGGTTCCTCTTCTCTCCAAAGCATACTTCCACCTGCTCTCTACTCTCACTACAGAGGTCACAGTGTCATCTACAAACATCACAGTCCACATCAGACTCCTGGCCGACCTCATCTGTCAACCTGTCTATAGCTGCTGCAAACATAAAGGGGCACAGAGCGGATCCCTAAATAATCCCACCCCCACCTTAAACCTATCATTGACCTCTCCACTGTCTTGCTGTACTTGTCCTGCACCACCCTTGCATACTTCTCGGCCACTCCTGACTTCCTCATGCAGTATCACAGTTCCTCTCTTGTCACCCTATTATGCGCCTTCTTCTGACCTTCTCTGTACTTCTCCAGCAACACTCTCAAAGCAAACATCATATTCGTAGTGCTTTTTCTCAGCATGAAGCCATACTGCTGCTCACTGATTAGCTGTCCTTACCCTACTTTCAACAATAACTTTTTCTACTATCTTCTTGGTATGGCTTATAAGCTTTATCCATCTGTAGTTATTACAGCTCTGCACATCACCTTGTAAATCTGTATCAGTACACTTGTTCTCCACACATGCATGTCTACAACATGACTAATCCTACAGTTACAATGTCTAACATCTGATTTAGGGAGAGAGAACTAAACAGCCTCCTGGCATCATGAGAGAAGCAGCAGCAGGAACAAATTGTGACTTTTCAACTGTGCCGTTCTCCTAGCAACCAATAGTTATGTAAAAAAAAAAAAGGAAAAAAAAAAGCTTTTTTCATGTGAAATATGATTTATTGATACAATATTTTATTTTACTTTTAATCACAATAAATATGTGACTGAAGTGTTAGTATTAGTCTGCCTCCTTTCCCAACCCTCCCCTTCTCTTTTTCCTGCCATTGTAATATTTCACGCCCTCCTTTCCTTACAGTAAGCGTCATGCTCAGCTCCTGTGCCAACATATCTATCAGGATGCTGTTACTTAAGAAGCCATCCATCTCTCCAAGCCAGCTCTCCCAGATATTCAACACAGCCAATACTTAACACTGCTTTTTAACCAACTAAGACATCATCATTACTTTGAGGGATAGGGTCTTTCTGAGTGGAGTTGTCCTCCTATTTCATCCCTCCTTCACTCATTCTTTTGTCCTCTCCACAACTCTTTCATCCCCTGTACCTCACTCTGTCATTCTCATCTCTTTTATCTCTCTAGAGAGAGTTCAATCACTTCATGTCCTGTCCTCCACAGTGTCTTGTCCTGTGTAATGATGGGCTTGTATCATTATGTTCCTCGAGTGTCCTGTCCTGTCCATTCCTATCTTATTCCATGTAATGCGTGCCCTTCATCGATAGGCAACTACCGTCTGTCATACAAAATCTTGTGCGGGCACTTATCAGAGAAGCACTTATGAGACAGTCAGTAACAAAGCAGTTTGGGAATTTTCAGCATATGTTAGTCAGTTAAACTTTTCCCTCTTTTTTTTGGGGGGGGGGGTTCTTCTTGCTAATTAAAAAGAACGATACAAGGCTTGGGTTATTATTCCGTTGCTTTTTCGTCTTTTTGCTACAGCTGTCGGCCCGTTTCTCAAAAACTTTATATTCCCTCCTTTTGTTTGCTCGTCTAGTTTTTCATTTGGCAAGTAAATTCTTTCCTTACATTCTTCTGCCATAGCCTGTTAATGCATGAATATCTCACTGACTCGTTCTCTGTCCCAGCCTTTCTGATATATGCATGTTGTAGATCGTCTCGTCTTGCCTCCCACTTTGTCTCAGTGAGGCTGACAGACCACAGATGGCTGTCTTTGATCTGCCATAACGAGCATCTCCATGTCAAATTACAAGGGAACCGACAAGAGAAGAAGGAGACGCTGAAACACAAAACAAAAAAGATGAAATAAAGAAAGAACTAGGTAGACTCGGCTTGAGAACTTGTGTCCTTGTGATCACAGCAAATGAGGCCATCGCTGTTTGATCACTTTATCAACAAAAACGTCACTGTTCCCTTTTGCAGATGAAGAAGAAAGCTAATAAATTTTAAAAAGCAAATCATTGATGAAATGCTCAGCAATCCATTTCAGTGGCTCTGTTGTAATTATACCTCAAGAAGTTAAAAGGAAAAGAAACAACGTAACATTCTAGGAAATCACATCAGATGCAAACAAATGCGTACAAACGTATTGGGTGAAATAGCAGCTAATTTTTTAAGACTGTTTTGGTATGTACGTCAATCAAATGAAATAAACTTTATTTTGAATGTTGATTACATGTTACACATTGTACAATATAGCAATTATAAAACACTATTTTCAAAAAGACTGTCACTGTTTAAAATGTATATAAAATAAAATAAAGCAGTATGCAAATCATATTAAACCTATGTTTAACTTGATCAGACACAAAGACAAAGTAAACTAATAAGTGATGTGTTTTTTTTTAAATATATGCTCGAGATGAGTCTAATTTTGATGCTGTAATGTGTTTCAAAAACACTGGAGGAAAGGCAACAAAAATATAATAAATGTTATTCAATTTAACTCAATTTAATTTTATTTATATACCACCACAGATTGGCAGAGTTGCCTCAAGGTGCTTTATATTGTAAGGTAAAGACCCTACAATATGATACAAAACTAAATCTACATACATAATATCATTAAATGGTTCCCATGACACCGTCTGTCATCTCTGACCTTAGGAGCATGCTCCGGTGTTGTCAGGCATGAATACAAGCATGTGGGGGCCATACAAGCTACTGAGTACCATTTGGAGTTGCTACCTACCGCATCATTTTTTCACTTCTATTTGGAGGGTGTGTTTGAATTCAGCCCACTGTAGGTTAATAATTTTTATTTCCATCAAATGATGTAGCATTTCATGTTCATTCCTAACACATTACCCAGTCCATATCAGTAAAGATGTGCGGCATGATTTTTTTTTCCCCCACTGTGGTCTGATGTGTTTTCAAAGTGTTCTTTTAATTTTTTGAGCAGTGTATGTTGCCATCCACACAACTTCAGGAAAGGACAACAGGACTATGTCAATCAGCATTAATTCCTGGTTACTAAACTGGTCTTCTTACAGTCCAAACTGTTTAACTACTGAAAATATCTGTTTCATTATGAAAACAAATATTGCTTGATCAGCTGAAACCTAACATCAGAAGAAGAACCAGAAAACGTTTTGTTCTCAAAACTATAGCAATTTGCTTCTTCAGTTCCTAAACACATGAAGTGATATATTTATAAGAGGCGATGCAGCAAAGTTGTAAACATGTCCTTGAATGGCCTTTTTTAACATGTTGCTGGTATCATTTTTAATAAGCACGAGATCTTCAAAAATCAATAGGCTTTCTCAGTTTAACCATTTAATAATTCCTATTAAATGCTGGATTTAAATTATTTGAAAATCTTTGCATTCTGTTTGTATTTTCAAAATATTTTATACGCAATAATTTTTTGGAACTAAGCTGCATTCCCTGCATTTTTCCTCCCTCTTTTTACTGTGCGCCTTATGTTCTTTCCCACTGCCTGTTAATATGGAGTAATAGTCCTGCCTACAGCTTGACTCAGGCCACTGCCATACTGTAAAGAAGCAGCCATTTGAAAACATGGGCAATCTCATTCTCTCTCTCGCCTTCTCTCTCGCTCTTTCTGTCAGGATCTTGGCAGCTTGTGGGAGGTGCTAATGGAAAAGCTCCTGCTCCTGTTCTCCTTGTTCACCACACTAATGTGAAAGGCACCATCCATGTTACAGCTGTGTGTTGCCATGACCAGGCCACCCTGTCATAGTCCGCTGGTCACCCAGCTAATGGGCCGACCACAGAGGAGAAAGGTGGGCTGTAACAGATGGAGGGAAAGAAAAGACTGCTATCAAATGATGCAGACAGAAAAACTAGAAACTACTCATATCCAATTTTTATTATAGCAATATTTGAAGAAAAACCTCCTCTATGTCTGTGTAGTCAGTCATCCACGTCATGGTAATCTAAGGAGCTTGGAAAGAAAAGCGAATGGACTTCTTTAAGTTTATAGAAGTTTTCTTTCTAATCTCCTTAGATAACCGCCTCTATGCATTTCATACAGCATTAAGTTGAAAATTAGCCGGTTGTGTGCTGAAGCAACTGTTACAGTATGTTCACTTTCTATCAACAATAAAATTATTAGTTACAATAACAAAAGAAGGACTTTGTTTCACTCTACATGTCACCCTTGTTATTGTCATTTATAAGACGATGGCTAATAAAGCATTTGGTGATAAACTGTTGGGTAAAGTTTTAATAGAAAGGAAGATTTCCCTAGTCGCTGATAGATGAGGATGCTGATTTACATCTCTAAGTGCTTACAATATTTTTGTCTTCTTCTTTCAGCTGTTGCTTTTAAGGGTCATTTCAGTGGATCATTGGATTTGCCATATCATCCTATCTCTAAATCCATGAATCCTCTCTGTGGCCATCCTTGTGTGCGCTGCCCACTGCTTTAGATGGTTGAACGCAGCTATTTAAACTCCTCCACCTTCGCTTCCTCGGTTCTTTGCGTCTTCACGATTACACTTGCCTCGCTCTCATTCAAACACATATTCTTTCTTGGTTCTACTGACTTTTCAGTCATCTTCTCTCCAGAACATACCTCCACCTCTCCAGGCTCACTTCCACCTTCTCTCACTACAAATCACAGTGTCGTCTCCAAACATAATGGTCCACAGCAGACCCCAATCCCTGAAGGAATTGCACCCCCACCTGAACCCCTATGTTACTCCTACCACACACCTCACCACATAAGATGTAGTCTACCTGTGTGCACTTTCCTCCACTCTTATACATACTCCCATGTTCCTCCTTCTTCTTGAAGTATGTATTAACCACAGCCATTCTTTTCACAAAATCCACAAACATCATTCCTTCCACATTTCTGTCTTTAGCATAATGCCACTCCCACTTCATTCAACTTACTCCACAGTTCTTTGTTCTCTTCTAACTAACATCTTATTCTACAGAAATATTTTCCGCTGGCACCCTGTTGGCCAACAGCACCAGAGGTGGTTGTTGTTAACTCAGTTGTCTGATCCAATATGGAAATTTCATTCTTGATGATCTGCTTGTTTGGTTTGGCAAAGACATCACATGCCCTTCGTGATGCAACCCTCCCCATTTATTTTGGCTTGGGAGTGGGAGTATACTGGCTTGTGCGCTTGTGGCAGAGTTTAAGTGCTTGCCATGTGTTTGTCTGTAAATCTGCATTTACAATACTGTGAAAGAATGAAAAAAAGGAAAAACAACGATGACCGTGTCTCTTTTTGATCACTGTTAAAGTGATAAACTGATGATAAGTTTCTTTTCTTATTAATGATTAAATGGTGCTGGTTAGGTCTGTGAAACAGGATATTTTGAATTCTCTGATGTTGGTGGATTTATTTTTTTAAACGCAGAGAAAACGATCGAATAACTGAACTAATTTTGTATTTGCAGAATATTTTGCTAATTAAAACAGCATAACAAACATAGCATGGGAATACTTCGTGTTTGTGTACGAGTGAGTGTGTTTGAGAGAGGTACCGTATCTATATGTGTGTACCTGCCAGAGTCTGGCAGCACTTCTTGTTTCTTTTGCATATTTCACAGCACCCATGAGCCTGGAACGCTTCTTTCTACCATGACAAACACACACAAACATTTGCCATCTAATTCTGAAACCAGACAAGTCTGCCCATTCTTTTTCCTCCAATTTGCAACTGGACTACAGCTTAAGACAACCTTCTTCAGACTTTGTCACATTGTGTGTTTCTACCAGCTATCACTGCACTCTGAATGTGTGTGTATCTATATGTTGTCTCCTCACAGAGATCATCACAAGTTCTGGAGACAGAGGTTTCCCTTAACAATACTCAACTACAGTCCACCTGCATAACTCTGTCCTGCTGAACAAATAGGTTTCAGTTTGTCAGACCCAAACCCACCTGTAGTTCACAGTTGGCCTGTATAACACTGAACCACACCGACACAAAGGTAAGGAGTCTGGGGAAAAAATAAAACTGCAGCAGCAGAATATGTTGGGAGCATCATTTTCAGGGGTAACTGTTCACACTCCAATCTTATTTTGTATTCTCAGTCATTGCTTTAATAGTTATGGTAACACTGTACTCTCACGGGTTGCTGCTAAAAAATAGGAATGTGACAAAACTGATAAAGCTGACACTCCATCAGAGCTACAAGAAGAAGCAGACAGGACTCAAACAAGGAGCCACACTGTAGCATCCAGTTCAGTTATTCAGAGGTAAAAGCAGTCAGTCTGAGCAATCAGAAATCCCTCACCAAACACTGAAAAACTCTCTTAAAAAGTGCAGCTTACCTGGTGGTATGTTTAACAATTGCATGCATCCATGCCTTTGTCAGGATTCCTACTTATACAATGCAGTATATTCAAATTAAACCATGTATACTTTTTTTATATGTATTTTATTACAGTAAGGGAACATGTTTTGAAAGATATTTTATTGTATTCATTTTTTTCTGTGCTATTCTACACACAGTTTACTGTTCTCAGCAACTTCTGGAATTCAAGGAAACATTTTGGTTATCTCCACTCAAGACTATATCTGCTGGGGACCTGGAAATTCATCTCTTCTGATTTCAAAAGACTGTATCTACTTGTGAATTTAATAAGCCTCTCACCTTCATACACTAGTTTATGATATCATGCTGTGTGGTTAACCACAAAGATAAGAAAGAAAAAACAAAGGAAATAACAAGTCCAAAAAAGTCTTAAAATAGCTGTCCTAGGAAGACTAACCTTAGTTTCCTTGGAGAAAGTCTACTCTTCATTCCCTTGACATGAACTTTGTCTTTGTCCAGGCTGATCTGAAAGCACACTACCTATTCTGTTGTTTAGGTACGTGGACATGTTGGTTTTTACAGACTGAATAGCACACCGCCGAAGAGCATAGTGAACTTCCTGTGTAACACTGGTGAAATGTCCATTTTGAGCAGCTTTGGTAACTATTTTGTGCAGTGACAGATGAAAGACAAATTCTCAGTGACAGAAAGAGAATAAAAATAGAGAGTTAAGTAGATTATTATTATGAGGCGAGGGGTACTACCATCTGCTGAAGAGGTCATTTACTTATGACTTTGTAGAGTTAATTTATGGCTTGTGACCTTTACTGCTTGCCTTCTTCCCCTCTCCCACCCTTGGCACACAGATGCCCTGTAATAATCTTGCAAAAACGATTAGGCTGTGGCTTGGGCCTTGTTTGGACTTAAAGGTGGAATGGCAAGCTATCAGATTTAAGCCGGCAGATTTATGTGCTGAGTGGTTTTAAAAGGTTTGCATTAGCCTGCCATAACACAAACCACAGACAGACAGGCAGGCAGGCAGAATATCAGGTGTAAAAGCTCTTTCTGTCTATCATACACACTCTATTGTTGCCAGTTTCACTCCCCCCACCCTGCCCCAGCACCACCACCACTACTCTCTTCTAACTGGCTGTACTCTCTCATTCTCTGTCACACTCTCTCTGTCTCTCTGACAATTGCGTTATTTGGCCTTATCGAGGAATATGAAACGCCGTGGCACGACATCTCCTCTCCGAGCCCAACAGATATGCCAATTCATTTCTCAGCTGGCGATTTGACAAGCTAGACTGCTCCTCTTGAAAGACGTCATTCAAGCGCACAGCCGCTGCCACCGAACCCCGCTCCCTTCCCCTCTCCCTTTCTCTGTCTCCTCCACCACCTTCTCTCTTTCCCTCCCGCCTTTATCCCGCTTTCTCCATTCCATCTCCCTCTCTCCTTGTTGCAATCTGTAGAGCTTTGCCTCATAAGATTGAAAAGGACTCTTTGCCTGCACCAAAAAAGCCTGAAAAGAACAGGGGAGCCAAAGGAGAAGAAGAAAAAAAACTTAGCCCCTCCTTTATGTCCCTCCCTCTATCACGCTCTTTCGTAAAAAAATAAAAAAGAGAAAAAAAAGGCCAAAGTATTGAAAATATAAAATGATGGGTTGTGGAGGGAAGCAAGCGGGTGATAACATTGTGGATATTAGGGCTGGAATTGTGGAAGATGAGGAAAGAGAGTTAGAGCAGGTTGGAGGGGAGACAGAAAATAAATAAGAAGAAGAGAAAGAAGAGGAGAGGAGATTGGTGCTCTAAGCTGCGGGTGTTTGAGGGGATGACACAGCCACTAATACAAGTGTTTAAATATTTGATGCAGGGAGGGATAAAGCAGGATCGTCTCGCCACGGAATTGAGTGTCAAGACGAGAATCTATTACAGACAATCTTTGTGTGTGTGTGTGTGTGTGTGAGAGAGAGAGAATACAAGGCAGATTTGACAGTGTGGCGGAGCAGAGCAAAGCCTTCTGCGTGTTGTCGTCACAATCTCCTCACCACCAATTCACCAACCCAACCCAACAACACCCCTCCCCAATCCCCGTTTCCACCAGCGCCACCCCACCTTCTCTTCGCTTAAATGTTTTTCTGCCGTGCTTCAGTAGACGCTTATTATCACGTCTTTTGGAATGGAGGTTTTTGGGCAAGGAGCGAGACGTGAAGTGGGCGAGGGAGAGACTCTGATAGAGAGACTGGGGTGCACTGGGGCGGGGGGTAAGAAACAGTTCTTTGAGAGTGAGAAAATACTCTTGAAGCTCTGTGTGTGAGAGTGTGACAAAGCTGGAGTGCACCTGGACATGCAAAGTAACCGCTACCCATTCTGCTACCACACTGAGCAGTATCTGCCCCACGAAAATACATGAAAAAAATGAAGAGAAATAAAGAAATGCGCATGAAGTGTGCTGTACTTTTTCACAATCAGACTATGATGCAGTGTGGTGTATTTGGTAACAATTCATTTTTTATTTCAGAGATTTACTGATTTTTCTTCTCAACATTTTCTGGCATTTTCTTTCAGTGAAGTACTACTGGAAGGGAAATATAGGTGAACTTCTGTAAGCTTCAAAACCTTCAAAACTTTCTTTAGATTTTCTGAAATTTTTCATTTTGAAAGACTAAACTGACTAAACTTGTTTATCATTCATGGATTTTGGGGGCCGCTGTCATTCTCATATATTTGAATATCTACTCGCCCGTAGAGAAATCGTATGGTGATTACCCAGTGACAAAAACAAAACCTCAAAATTTTTACTGTTATTCCAAAGCTTAGTTGTCTAAGCATCTATTTAGAAAATATAGATGGACTGGGAGCAGCGTTATGTGAGCAGCTCAATTTAAGATCCTAAACATTATAACAATTAATAAGAGTAACGAGTCACAGCGAAACAATCTGCAAAGTATATGCAAAGTACTTCATTATTAAAGACAAAATACTGAATCACCTGCTTTATTAACTTTAGTGATAATAGCACATGAGGACTGGGAAAGGCAGCAGGAATAGAAAAACACATATATAGCATCAGACATAGGCAGTGAAGGGAGCCTTAACCCCGTAAAGCCTGAACCTTGAAATAATTGCCAAAGAAAAAGGCATTTATTAAGCCTTCTGATGAAATTTAAAAGAATAAATTAAATATAAATTTCCAAATGTGAGTTTTAGCTTGTGCCATTTTTTGCTAGTATGGTTGGTATTTTTGTGCCGTTTATTCAGGGTTTTTTTGTTTGTTTTGTTTTGTTTTGTTTTTTTTTGGGGGGGGGGAGCAGAAAAAGCATAAATAATTCAATCAAAGTTTGGGCAAAACTGCTATAAACAGATAGAGGCCGTGAATAATATGTTGGTCTCCAGAATCATTAACTACTCAAAATGCCCCAACTGTCAAAAACAGGGAGGAACAAACACATACGTAACCCCCAGAAGACAGAAGCCCATTGATTGTGCCCACACTGCAATTATAATGTGTGGTTTCAGCAAAGCAATTCATCTTTCTTTTTTCTTTTCAAAATAATTTCTTTCCCAATTAATTTTTTGCCACCACAAATATCATTAAATTGCTTTGGGCAGGCGGCCTGGAGAGGAACCAGACTGCGTCACTGGGAAGAGTGAGTAAGACCAACACAGGGGCATTCCTGGCTGTCCACACACAGGGAAAGATCACTGCACCCTCTTGTCCAGTCCCAGCATGCTTTGTGCCATCCAGCAAGATGTTCTTTCTGGGAGTGCATGTTAACAGTCCCCCAGACAGCTAATGTTTACACACAAACACTCGCTGCATCAAAGGTCGCTGTTTGACGTTTAACCCAGAGAGTGGACTTGGAAGAATGAGGGGTGATAGGTGTTGGCTTTGCTAGGGAGGATGAGGGATAGCATGAAGTGTCATCAGGGAACTGTGAGTGAAAATCATACCCTCCATAACACTCTTGAGGTTTAATATAGATTAATATGGACTGGCTTACTGTTAGAAGCCTTCGGCCAAATGCCCTTTCCAGTCTTTTGTTATTCCCTTTCATGTTATGCATTTCCTGTCACTTCAACTGGTCAGCATGAGCTAACAAGACCAGACTGAGTGAAGAAAGAGGAGCGCACAGAGATATGTATCTCCTTGTTGAGACCGTGGAGAGGCAGACTTGTAGGGAATCAGGGATGCTGTGCCATGACCTTAATCTCTGTCCATTATGCACATTACCTTACATCATTTACAAAGCACGGAGGACTGGTGCCTTTGTGGAGTGGCATTAGGGATGGTAAACACAGCCATGTGCTCTCTCTGTTATGTTTCAGAGTCAATCCTGACCACTTAATGTGAAGAATATTCTAAAATAATGACTTTTAAAAGTTGTGTATTTTTAGAGCATATAAAGGAGATGGCAGACATCATGCCTGTTGTCCGATGTGGTGCTGGT
Organism: Tylochromis polylepis; assembly: GCA_015107715.1. Lineage (NCBI taxonomy): Eukaryota > Metazoa > Chordata > Actinopteri > Cichliformes > Cichlidae > Tylochromis > Tylochromis polylepis. The sequence goes on from VVHJ01001559.1 coordinate 12,346, forward strand.
ACCTAATCTAGAACAGATCCAGTTCCGTGGATTTCCATTAAAAAAAGACTGGCCCCAAAAGCTGGTACCAGCACAACATCATAAAAATTGCTGGGACTAAAGTGAGGAGCTACCATAAGAAATTAAGTAATCATTTGCAGAAGCAGCCTGCAGATATATTTAGATTGAAATTGGGAGGAAGCCGGAGTACCTAGAGATAACACACACAAACAAGGGGAGAACGTGCAAACACCACACAGTCTAGATTCATACCTAAGACTGTGCTCATGCTGTGAGGTTCTTATATCCTCAATACACAAAAACGTTTTTATGGTATTCAATCACAAAAATCACAAAACTCCAACACATGTAGATTCAAAGATTCTGTCCCCCAGGATTTTCTTCCCAACTTCTGCAGTTCATAATGTTCGATTCTTAAATCGGTCCAAAAGTAAAATGGACTGGTACTTATATAGCACTCTTTCTCACCCTTTCACACACACATTAATAAAAGGGTCTTTTCCTATACTTAAGTGGTTTAATCCTAACATTCACACACTCATGCTCCAATGGATGCAAAAGGGTAGTTCCCAAAAGATACCAAAGCAGAACTGATTCTACAGCAGCACCAGCACTGGGTCTCAATGTCAGGAGGTTAAAGATGGAAGGGATGGAACTAGATACATGGAATCGACTTAATTTATCTGAGTGATCTGAACAGTACAGGTCGAAATGTTTACATTAGTAAAATAGCATTTCTTCAATGCTGTGAGTACCACAAACAAAATTTCATGAACCTTCAATATACTGAAGAAGAAACAACTAATTAGAGTCTGAAAATCCACGACAATCTGCATGCAAACAGGGGCAAAGAGGAAAGGTTTTATTTTAGTGTTATTTGACTTCTATTTATGACAGCTCTTGCAGATGCAAAGGTATTCCTCTTGAGTAAACAAGCAGGTGAGAAAAAAAATCATCTTACACCTTTAAAGCATTTCCAAAACCTGCTATTTTCTCCCAAAATGTGCAATATTTCCCTGCGTGGGAGGCTTAGAAATGTCATCAAAGAGCATTCACACATATATACCTCCAAATATGAAATATTACCTATGTAAACAACCTTTCAGATGCACAGAACTATCCATTAAAGTTGACCTTTTAGATGCCAGCTGTGGGGGTGCTTTCAGTGACATAGTTGGACAGCTTGTCACCATAGTAACAAGGCAGTTCAGTCAATAGTGGTTTTGGGGTTTAAATGCCATTGCAACGAACAGTAAGATGGTACCGGTTGTGTAACAAGTTCCAAAGAATAGTATTGCAACTCATTAGCAAAGTCGGACTAGTGGGCGACAGTAATTGTTATGGGAGGGGAAGGGAATTAAACGAGTGTCATTAACTGTTACCCCTGCCCACCCACATGTCCCTGGAGAATCCCATCCACCACTGGTGAATGTTATCTGCTTTTAAACACACATAAACACCCATTCTCTCCTGAATGCCCTCTCTGTTTCCTATACTCCCCACCAGCTCATTTGCTTCCTTGTTCTAACTATCAGCATCCATCCATTTGCATGCACAGTTAATAAAATCACCAACCCCGGGCTTTCTAATTCTATGCTTCAGAAGCGATTGCATAGGGAAAGCCATTTGAGAATCTATTCTACATCACACAACACTTTCCACCGACTAGTCCGGTCTGTGACCTTGCCAGAACTGGTTCAAGATTTCATTGCACTAATATGTCATTTACAGAAATGTACACGTCAGCTAGCAGCACTTCTATCCAACTAGTCTGAAACAGAATCCATATTAGTAGCACTAAAACATCAAACACTTGTTATGTTGTCGATGCACAAATGGTGTAATACTGAAAATCTTGGTATTTAAGTAGCTCTAGTTAACTAGGATTTTTAAGTTTTAAATTTAGTGAGAGTAAAAACAGTTAGATTAACATGTTAGAAAATTTTCAGATCACTAGTTAACTATTGGTTAGTTTAAGAGTTACAAATTCAGTCCACCTGGGCATCACTAGTAACAGGTGGACTCTTGCAGCTAACGTAGGCTGTTTATAAAAGATGGACATAACCACTATGGCATTGCTCATTGGTTTTTGAGGTGCTTTCTTGAAGCCTCAAACTGAGTATTTAGAAAACTTCCCTCTTAGCTTTTAAATAACAGCTTTGTCGAGTGAACAGTATACTTCACTGAGAAACTGAGGACACTGCAGTCTCTAATGGTAGCAACCTTTTCATGATGTAGCCATGATATAAAAAAACATGCTGTTCATTATCTATTTATCCCCAAATACAGCCATAATTTACAAAATGAACATCATGTTGTATTAAATAAGACTTCAGGCTAGAGATTGAGACCATAAACTTTAAGCCACTTAACTATTGGCTTTTCATACCCAGAAGCTACGTCCATCCTCTATATACAGTCTGTGCTTGTTGAAAAGGTAACTAAAGAGTTTTTGTTTAACTAGTACAGCCAAATGCTGAACAAGTGCGACCAAATCTCCAACTATTGCAGACAAAGACCAAATTCATTAATTTTTTTAGGAGAAAAAAAATTAGAAGCCTTATATCAAGCCTGACATGGAAGGTTGACTGAACTGATGTGGTAGTATTAATATGATGTAGAAGTTTCAATCCACATCACCTATTTGAAGGTGAAGCCCAGGGTCTGGCTGGGGGAATAAAGCAAGCAAATAATCCTAGAAACAGGTGATCGCACTTTGAATATTGAGCAATATAGAAGGATTTTTTTTTTTTTTTTAATGTGGGCGTAGCCCACATATGGCAGATTGGTATCCTGTGGTTTCTTGGAAGAGGTGATAGGGATCATAGCACGATGGCAGGGCATGAGGGAGAAAGAGAATTTGAGGGGGAGAAGGACAGCAAGTGCTTATGTTTATTTTTAAGTGAAAGTCTTATGAAGTGCTGTGAAACATTTCCATTTTATAAAATGTATCCTGTAGCAGAGGAACACGAGATAAGACAAAAAACATGGAGGAAATTCATCACAATCTATGATAAACTCATGAAAGTTAAGTGCAATCAGCCAGGGTAATGACAAAGTGTGATCAGAGATGACTCTTCTTCATTAAAAGCCTCTATTTTGCAAGCAGTGAAACAAGGGCAGTCACTAAGGGAGCTGACCCAAGACAGGTAAAGATCAGGCTTTGTATCTTTGTCTCTTTCCTTTTCTTCATATAGAACATCTCACACTTGCCCTCCCAACCCTTTGCTCGTCAAGCCCTCGTGAGAAATGAGTCGCTGTCCTCAATCATTCTGAGATACTAAACAGTTTCTACTTTGGCCCACTTATCCCAGATCTAAAATAAGAGTCACCGGCATTAGCGCCAAAAGGAGAGATCTGAGTTGTCCTATGAAAAATGAGCATAAAACCTTCCACAGAAAAATGCAGGCATTGCTGAGTCGGTCATAAGATAGTGCTGTGGCAAAATAGGACTAAAGGATTTTACTAGCAAAAGCTTATCTCAAAGGTCAGAGAAGGTGCCAAGCAGCCAAGGACTAAAATATGTTTGTTATAAACAAAATGTCACAGAAGGAGCAAACTGGTGTGAAACAGAAGATAATGACTTTTTGTGTCAATGTCACAGTTTTAAACAAGTCAGGATGACACAAGGCACCAACAAGGCACTAATCTCAAGAGGAAGCCAAAACAAAGAGAGAGAAATGTCATCAAAATTTCTCAACAGTGTCTAGCAGAGCAATCACATTTAGCTTTCTATTGAAAAGCCGTTAAAAGTGACACAAAGCAGAGGGAAAACTTGCAGAGAGAAGATGCTCTGAAGAGAGAAATTTGGCCATTACATGTACAGAACCTAATAAACAATGTGGCCTCTGTATTTGTATGACTGAGTGGTATTTGGATGGGAAACTAACAAAGAGAAATTCATCTGTAAAACTCCAAAAGTGAATATTCAGAAACACAAAGAGAACTTGTCCTTATGGGCCATACAGTAATCTGACCAGCGCCTGCTCACCATCTCCACTTGCCGTGGATCCAGGTTGGTGGGTGCAGAGGCTGGTACAGCAAACTGGATCTTCTTCCTCTCCTTGGGCTCCCCCTCGACCTCGGGTGACACAGAGGGCTCCATGGCTCTGGATCCTGGGGGTCTGACTCCCAGCAGAGAGGAGAGGAAGTGGCTGAAAATCTCTATAACCTCCCAGAGGAACCTCCCACTGCTGGGTAGTCCCAGTTCTGAAGACTTTTCTTCTTTCTCCTGCTTCACTCCTTCACACCCTCTCTCTCTTTCTGCCTCTCTTAGAAAAAGTGAAAAGCCTTTTTCACCTCTTGTCCTCTTTTCCTCTCCAGCAGCTGCTAAAACTCCCCTACACCTCTCTGGGTTTCACTCTTTCCCTATTTGCACTCCCTTTAAACCTGTGCAGCAGGAGTGAATGAGGCATGTCCTT
>VVHJ01001567.1:0-14146 GCA_015107715.1 Tylochromis polylepis
GAGGAGGTGGTTTTCGACACCAACTGTCTGCTATCTATAATCCAGTTTTGAGATCCCTTCCCAGATGCTTTAACGCCCACTCACATCCTGGGCCTTTTGACCTCAGGTAATCACATGATAGAATGGGGATAGGTCTCACAATGGGTTCACCCGAAACCTTGGCTGATTGAGACCCACACCCGTTTTCACACCTGGACTCGTGTGATTAGGTAGAGGATCAACAGGGGGTCCATGACCCGCCTGGGAGACACTCCCACAAGGCTTTAAATTCTGGGACTCTCCACCATTTGCTCTTAGAACTGAAGAAGCTTCTCGGATGAGAGGTGAAACGTTTTCAAGAAACTTAGAGAAGTCCAGACGCTTTTCTTTCCAAGCTCCTTAGACTACCATGACCTGGATGAATGAGAACCTTCACAGACATATAGGGGGATAATAATTTTGAGCCTCGTAGATTTTGGTTTTTCTGAAAAAATTTTGTTTCTGTGTGCAAAGTAAAATATGTACTTTAAAATTTTAAATTGTCATAGGTGGCTAATTTTTCTGCTCTTTGTAAATTAGCAGGTCAAAAAGGAGCAGACGTGATGAGGGTGCGTTTTGGGACATTGGAAACATCTTCTGTAAAGACACTTTCAGAAAAGTTATAATATTGAAGTAGATGGGTGTCAGTATTAGATATTGCACTATTTAGATATGAATCTAACATACATCGGATAATCTGAGTTTTATTGATTTGCATTATTTTGACCAACATTTGAGTCTTTACGTGCCTGGCCCAAAAGCTTTTTGCACCATGCTCTCCTGCACCAGTTATGCACTCATTCTGACAATCTCTCCCTCTCTCATTCAAAATAAGTGAGCACTCCTAGTGGCAATTATAGCAACCCAACTGGATAAAATAAGAAATTACCTTTACAGCATTACATTCAGCATAACATCAGTAGCTATGTTTGCCTTCCCATTTGCCCTAATGTGCTAAAATACTTACAAATGCTAACCAGGTTGTTGTGACAGATATCACATATTGCTTTGGCAACTTCAACTGCCATTCAAGAACTATGCCTAACAATATAGAAAAAGTGTAGCAATTATTTTAAAATTGAGATGAAATGCATAATGGCAAGCTGCCTGAGCCATGTTCAAGGACAAACAAAACACAAACTATTGTCTAATTATAGTAACAGGACTGTATAGCCTACATATAGCCATTTCTTCATGTTCAAGATTAACATACTGCAAGATTCTTAGTTTTACAAGATGTAGTCTGTCCCATTATATTATAATCTAGTATCATTTTATTGTTATCTATATTATTATCCATTATAATATTATATAATTATTAACTAAATTTAGTATTTCTTGGGCAAACTAATTGCGCATGTCCATTGCTATAGTGACTTATACCACCAGATATAAGTCACCAAACAACAAATTGATGTTCTATAGTATATGTATGGCAAGTCTACATAATGCTATTTATCAGAACTGGTGATCAGGAAAAAGGCTCCTGTTGTCATCTATATTGACAGTTCCTGTTATTCATGGCGTGCTAGTTTCTTGCCTCTGCCTTTTGTTTTGTGGCGAGTGGGATCAACAAGTGCATCTGTCCATTAACATGGATGCAGAAACTATGAACTGGCCTTTACCAGTCATGTACTGTTAATGGTTGGGCTTAAAAATTACTCAGATCGTTATCTCTTAGGTTACATTATCCTACTCAGTATTCATAAGATTCATGCTGGTGCAGCTTTAAGCATTCGCATTTGGTCATTTATTACACAAAGAATGAATAAGCAATGTTTAATGATTAAGCTCTGCAGTGCACTTAATGGTGTATAGATGGATAGATAGACAGACAGATATTCCTTGCCATAAATCCTTTCACTTTACTTTGTTATATGTATAAATAAATGATTTTATAGAAATTTATGACAGTTTCAAAGAGGAACTGGAGCACTGTTTAAAGCTCTTAACAATTCCTCTGAAGATTTGCCAATGGACTTCAGGCATGTTTGAAAATGGCAGCACACCACATTGAATAATTAAACACAGCTTAATGATAGTGGAGAAAAAAAATTGTATTTTCGTTTATTTTAACAAAATCCTGCTCTCTGATAATTGGATCATATAAGCAGTGATTACTCTTTGCTCATAATGAATTGTACCTTTTTTTTGTTGTTGTTGTTCTCTGGTAACAAATATGTATAACTTCTGCAAGTAATCACAGCTACAGCTGCCAAGTTAAAAGCTACTATTCCTCCACTGGCCTGGAGATGCTGACCATGAAGCAAAACACGCCTGGTATAATTCCTCTGTCACTTATATAAAACATGGAAGGGTTAAACATAAATCATTTGAATAACGGTACAAATATCAAAGATCATCACTGGCTTTGATTAAGCTTTTCCTGTCATGGCTTTACACAGGCTAAGCTGGAGAACAACAGAACAGCATCCTCCTTAGCTTCAATTAGCTCCACATGGGATGCCAGTTTATGTTTATCTGCCACCTGCAAAGTAGCAGCCCATCACATTATGACTATGGAGCCTTTTGGTGTGAAGACTAATATGAAAGTGTGTGTGTGTGCCTGTAAATGCAGAATAAAACCACTAAGTGGAGTCAAAGAGCATTTGACTGAGGTGAATGACAGCAAACACACAACTGTATTGTTTGCATTTACTACAGAAATATTCCAGGTATAAGCCATTTACCCAAATGTAGCTCAGTCATTAATCATCTAAATATGGACACTTTTTCATGGCTGAGATCAGAGTTTTCTTTCACTGTTGTTTATCTCTCTGTTTGCATTGCTACTTATCAACTATGCTGGTAAAGCTTTGTATACATTCTGATAAAGTATAGAGCTTTGGGGCAAAATTGCCCTTTTATATATCAAAAGTTTGTGATGGATTTCTTGAAATGAAATAAGAAAAACCAACCAGCTTTCCTGGTATAATGGTAATGGTACTTCTTTACTTAATACTTCTTTATAACTGTCAACATTTTATGTTTCCTTCATTATTAAAAGGAAAGAACTAGGGGCACTGAAAACATTTTAATGTATTTTTCATGCATTTATCCCAGATAAGTGTTATAACTCCATGACATGTTGATACCTGCACCTCCTGTGTCTTTACTTCAAGAAACTGAGTTTGTCTCTGAGCTGCTCTCTTTTTATCATGGCTGCATCTCCTCTTAATCCCTCATGCCCAGCACTATCATGGTTGCCTTGACAGTGCAGACAGTTCACTCACGTTCTCTGCAGCTACTTCGTCTCAGCTCTTCTATCTTCTATTCCCACAGCACAAAGAAACAGCAATGTGTCCATGAAAAAGTGTTTCAGAAGTGTTAACAACTGCTGCTACCAACAGTAACATACAATATCCCTCCTGTTTGTGTTCCTCAAAAACTCATGTAGTACAAAAATGGTTTGTTAGTATCGATGATGTCATTATTATAATTTTTCTTCCTGAAATCAACTCTGTATTTTTTTCTCCTGCTGGAATATCGTCTATAAAACCATAAGCTTGACTATGACACCTGCTGTTTACTATAGTTCAATAAAATAAATAGAGCATGGTCACATATTGCATCAGTAACTTTGCCTGCATTCTGTGAATAAACTTTTAATGCTGCAAACAACATATCCCGTATGTCAGTAGTTCTCTATGGAGCGTATGTATGCAATATGAGTGCGTTCACAAAGTGTATACATTTCCAGGACTTTCTGAATGCATGACCTTCAGTGTATATGCTCTTTAACTTTATATTTAAGATGTGATAATATCTGATATTTAGTGCAGGAACAGTGTTATGTATCCTTCAGATCCCACTCCAGCTAATATTACTCCATCCATGAAATAGAGGTATCCATGGTTACTTCAGGAGCCATGTTATAGGGTGCTGAGTGTATCTCTGCTCTCTGCACAGTTTCCACCTTCTTCTCTCATTCATCATTTGAAAGAAATCATTGTGCCACCTCAAGGTTTCCAACAGTTACAATTTGGTTTTGCAAATGGGATTTGCAGTGATTAATCTCAATGATATTGATGAAGATAAACTGACTATTAAATGTCTCTGAATTATGAATGCGAGGCATATTACATCTGCAGTTAACCTGCTTGACTCTAAGGGAGAGAAATGCAGAGCTTATGTAGTTCAGTGCTACAGAGGCTGCAGGCTGAAATATTGTATGGGAGCATCCCCAGTACGACATATTTGCAGTCTTCAGAACAACCTGTTACCTTGACAACGCAATTTTATCATTCAAGCCCATTGCTACCTTCTCTTACAGCAGGAATCAAATGTGTCTCAAATGTATAGTGCTGCAGGGTTTTACACCTCAATTCAAGGTAGAAATGAGAAATCAAATGGGTTAAGATGTGCAGAAAATTTGGAATTATGATTTCACTCCATCACTGCACCGTGGGCAATATCAGATTACTATTTCTTAAATTTACAGTATTTGAAAGATGGTTTACTCTATAGGGCTTAACAAAAAGCAGTTAAGGCAGACAGTGGAACATAAGGTTATAAGGACAAATGATTTTGTTCTTCATAGACAATAAACTACATGACAAATATTTTAAGCTTTTGGGGTATGTGCTATACATGGCACTATGATAACTACTGGGGGATAGGACAGACGAATTCATCAGTTCAAATTGGCAACATGTAATTTCCCAAAATACTAGTGACCTCATGATGTTTACTATTTCAACTGACTCATTCATGCAGTTGTATGCATAACTGTCAGGCCATATTCGCAGGTCAGTAATTCTGATCATTCTTATGTACGCTACATGAGAGCTTTTCACGAGGCGAGCCCATCTGCTGTCGTCTCTTTTTCACAGAATTCCACAAGCATTAAGGAAGACTTCCCAAAGGGTATCTAAATCAAATTAGCAATAAACATTCATCAATTTTTATCATAGGAGAAAAGAGAGGAAATGCACATTTTTAGCAGGACTGGATATATCTATATGAATTCTGGTTGATATGACAGTATGCGATAAGATGATATAACATCTTATTGCAGAATCCCTTTCCAGTTTTGGAAAAAAATTATTAATTACCAGTGCATTTGACATTTTTTAACCTTTGCTGCACAAACTGATGTGAGTTGATTGACTTGCAAGATCTGATGAAAAGGCATGCTTGAAGATTTTATTTATTTATTTATGGCATTTGAAATTATTGAAAATAACTGAAGAATGTATAATACACATAGCTACAGTGCTGTGCAAAAGTATGGAGCCATCCCTCATTTCTTTATATTTTGCTTTCAGACTTAGAATAGTTCTCTGGGCTTTTTAAAGGTTTTTCAAACTTTCAGAGTTTCCTTTGGACATTGGCTGCTCTTTCATTCATTTTCAGTTGAGTTTTTGTACCAGACCATTTTCAGAGAAATTTTGGTTGTTTGTTTGTTAAAACACTTAACACTGGCCTATGAATCATTCAAGCATGAAACTAACTCACCTAACTGAGATAACTAGCTGAAAACTTGGCATATCTTGGACCGTGTCTAATGTATTCTTAAGGAAACTGGGAAGGTAGAGGAAAAAAGAAGAAGTGGTAAGCCTAAAAAAACTATCTATAACAGATAGACAGTATCTGAAAGTCAGGTCCTTAAGTTGTCCCTTAAGCCTCACCACAAAAGTGGAAGGGTGGCTATCAAGAAGTCATTTTTAATGAAGGGAAACAGGGAGAAAAGGGTGATGGTATTCAAAATTACACAAGAACTAGATGGTAATTCAGTGGCAACAGTTAAAATGGAGTGACGAATCAAAATCTGAACTTTCTGGTTCAAATGATTCTCAATATGTATGGAGGAGGTCAAGAGGAGAGAGGCACAACAGTGAGTGGCTAATGCTATCTGTAAAACACAGTGGAGGTTATCATGGTTTAGTGCTGTTGGGAAGCTTGTCAAAGTTGGTGTGATTATGATCAACCATGCAATATCATCTGGAAAGCACTTGGTTGGCAACAGTTTTCAGTGTGACAACTCCAAACACACTGCCAATACAGTAAAAGTATACCTAGGCAGATAAACACAGAATGAAACACAAATGGTCAAGGAATGGCCTCCACAGAGCCTAGACCTCAACATTTTTAAAGCAGCTGTAATTGTATAAACTCTGTTATCACCTTATATACTATATTTACATGTACAGTATTTTTGCATCTATTTTCCATTTCCCTAGTAAAATATAAAGAAACAAGGCCTAGCTCAGGACTTTTGCACAGTACGGTACATGATTGTTTGACTAATAATAGATTACTGTAGTTATAAATTGTGAGGCATAAGCATAGACATTATACACTGTTCAAAAAAATTAAAGGAACACTTCATTATCAGAGTATAGCATCAAGTCAATTCAACTTCTGGGATTATGATCTGGCTAGTTAATCAGTTTCAGCTGCTTTGGCGTTAATTAAATTAATAACAGATGCACAAGCAGGGAAACAATGATATGGCCAGTCCACTATTAAGCCAGTCTTGGTATACCTGGATTCTACAGAGGTTGCACAGATAGTCCAACTCCTCCATGATGGCATATCATTACCAGGTTTACTGTGCCCCTTGCATGGAAGAGATTCCAGGAAACAGCCAGTTACTGTCGGAGAGCTGGACAGGGCTGTAGAAGGTCCTTAACCTTTAGCAGGAATGGTATTTGCTTCTTTGTGCAATGAGGCCCGGACTTCCTCTTCCTAGAGGATGAAGTAATTGATACCACTGGCCCCCAAAATCACCTGACCCAAATCCAATAGAACACCTCTGGGACATTATGTTTCGGTCCATCCAACACCACCAGGTTTCACCTCAGAGTATCCATGAGCTCAGTGATGCCTTTTCTCTAGGTCTAGGATGAGATCTCCCAGGAAACCATGTAGTCTCATTATGAGCATGCCGAGACGTTGTCAGGCATGCCTAAAAGCACTTGGGGGCCATACAAACTACTGATACCATTTTGAGTTACTACAATAAAATTTCAGTAAAATGGACTAGCCTCCCACATCATTTTTTTTTCACTTTGATTTTCTGAGTATTTTGGAATTCAGTGCTCTGTAGGTCGATCATGTTTCCTTTTCTCATCTTTTCATTCCTAACAGATTACCCAGTTAATGTCAGTATATAGATATCCAGCATGATTTTTTTTCCATTGAGATCCTATATGTTTTAAAGTGTTCCTTTAATTTTGTTGAGCAGTGTATAAAAGATGAACGTAGTCACTATGATGTCATTTATTAGTTTTAGACTGCATTTTTAAGCCTTAGCATTTTATTTTGGCATTCATGCTAGTTCATCAAGCCAAAGTCATTGTTACATTTTAATGAAAGGTTGACATGCTATGTTATCAGCCAACAGTAGCAAACATTTTAGAAAGCTGCACAGATAAACTGTACACATACATCAGATAAACAAACATACTAAACAGTGCTAAGTTACATGCTAATAAAATACTAGCATTTTACTCACCGAAGCTGAAGGACAACCTTCTTGGAAAAGGCTGCATCAACAGCAAGCTATAGTGTTTGACACATGATACCATCAAAAAGGTAGCAACAACATAAACAATGTGGAGAGCTACAGTTCAGTGACAGTTCACAAGGTGAGACCTAGCTTGTTAAGTTGTTTAATTTGTTAGCGTTCAATAAGAAATTATAAAGTGTAAAAGATAAACTTTATCCACCTACAGCATGAAGTGAACAAGCTAAAACACATCTGAGAACCATTGTTAACCCAGATACTCTGTTTTATTTTGTAAACCAAACACCATTAGCTAGCTAGCCAGACAGTTAGTAGTTGCTAATGATTTTTTATTTGGCAAATGATAATAAAAAACCATACATATTATAAAACACTGGCGTAAAATCGGATTCTGAAAAATGAAGCCATTACAGAATTCATCATTTTATCTGAAGGCCACCAGATGGCAATAGCTGTGATTACAAAAAGATTTCTGGTCCTAAAGAAGTCTATGGGAAAATTACTTTCTGACTTGATCTTAATAAACACTTTCCTGATGCATTCCTTAGCATTTTATTGCCTCAGGATGTATTTTGTGTCATACTAAATAAAAGATTAAGTCTGTTTTGTAAATATTGGTAATACTGCATTTTAAAAAGTGGGATTATCTGTGGCATGTTCACTGTCTAACGATTTGTTATCGGCAAGTCAATTCCAGTGACATGTTGGAATTTTGGTTCTCAGCAAGGTAGAGCCATTCAGGGATTATGAACACTAGCATAATTTTGGGGTTTTTTTGTGCTTAAAAACACCGCTGCAGCACATTCATGGTCAGAGATTCACAAATACACAAAACAGTAGCAGTAGATTAAAATGTTTACAGTTTTACTACGGTTTATGTTTAGTGCCACTGTCTTGGATTGTTAACTTGGGGTTGCAGGGGCTGTTCCAACCTTCCAAGTGAAAAATCCAAGTCGATGGGACATTCCATATTCAAATTACAACTTATTCAGGAAAGCACCATCAAAATTGGGGACTTTAACAGTGCACTTACCCTCATTGCCCAGTGATTACTAAGCACATTTTGATTAAAATTAGTATAACTAGTGCAGGACGTCCATCTTTACATTGTGTCATGGCTACATTCACTTACCAAGGTGTTTTCTCTGGTGTACTTTAGTTAATTGTTTTTGCATGTTTATTTTTGGATAGTGTGTCATCCTGACAGGTCAGTCAGTCTAGTTATTGATGAGGTCATCCTTAGCATAGATTCACCCATTTTTTATCAGCCCAATAGGAAAAAAAATAAAAATACAATACCAGGGTAAAAACTGTGGACTGGCCTCCACCTATAAAATCCCCCATTTTGTGAGAATAGACTGTGTTCAGACTGTGATCACAGAAAAGGCAAACATTTCGATGTTTCCCTTGAATGCTTAACTAAATGAAACAAAATGTCCATATTTGTATATGAGGTCTGATCAAAATCACTCAATGCAAGGCAGCAAAACATGCTTTTGAAGCTGAGGAACATAATGATGTTAATATAGTATCAACTGTCTAAAATTCTACCTTCAGTAAACAAACCCAGCTATCAAATAAAGCCATGTAAACCAGGTTTGAAATTGATGCTGCTTTCCCACACATAACTGTGGCACCCTAGTCTGATTCCTCATGTGAGCACTGTGTCCATGTAAACATACTCACTGTTCACATTTAGTGTGTGCTCAGATTTGGCTCTTCAGAAATCGATCTATTCATAGAACGTGTTGGTTGCAATTATGTAAACACTCAACCTTTCACTCAAGTGAGACAGAGCAGAGGGACGGGGTGGAGAATAAAAGCAACAGAAGACAAGTGATGTTAAAATGAACATTTATAATGACTCTTTGTTGCCGTCGCAAAAATAATCTTTAAAAAACAATTCAATTATTAACACTGAAATGCTGACTTCACTGGTAGTCCACGAGTCATAGAACACAACTCACTGAATTTTCTTTTACAAACACAGTACTACAGTTACATTAAATAGTCATTACCGTTAAATCTATTAATGAATAATGTTCAAATTAACTAAATAATAAAATCAATGACACTTTTAAAATCCTCTCATTCCCTCACCATAGTAGCTGTTTTCTTTTTATTAACGGTGTATCATTTAGAAAATATACTGCTTCTGAGATGTTTCTTTAACAAAAGCAGAAAACAGACTGGCAGCATAACAATAATGGTACATGAGCTCAAACATTGTACAATTAGGGTGATGTTTTTCAAGGGGAGTGGAAATGGGACAGAACCATTCCAGTGATCTCACATTTAGAATGTAGGCTGGCTGCCTTTTGGCTCAGTATGGAATTATTTGGCACTCTTGCTGACAAACATTTGCCATAAAAAGCTTTCACACTTTTTCTAAAATGGCACAAGAAGGCATTTTCCTTTCTGAATATATTCAGAGGACTTTTTCATTTCAAAGACATAAATGCTGTCCTAGAAAGCCCTTTAAGTAGGTAACACTGTGGACTTTCACAGATTCTCCGCGCTCGTCACAGATGAAAGACAGAACCATTGTCGTTAATATCAAAGAGAACCCAATCAACAAAACATCACTTTGTTTAGGTTGGAATATTTGATCTTATGCTGTCAGTCCATTTTTTTTTCTGAGATGTAAAGAACAGAGGTTAAACAACATTAAAACCGAACCCCAGAAAGAAAATTTACAATGACATGAAAATGTTTGCAAGGTACAGCATGCTTTACACTTAAGCAAGTAATCAACCCTGCAGAATAGTCCAAATAACTGGAAAATGAAAGAACAGTCTGGCAGAGTTTGACAGTTAAAGTGGCGAAAAATATCCAACACATATATGAGTTCTCGAGGATGGAAAAGGTCAACAAAGTTCATGGGAGGTTCAGAGGGTCAAACACAACAATGGCCTCATGTGTGGTTGGCAAAGAATCCTGTATTTTCCTCAGATGAAAGGGCTCAGAAATACCTAAAAACCATTTAAAGGGTGGACACAGTAGCAGGTGCTCCGTGTAATGAAACAAATTGTGATATTGTGTTGGCTGAGAGTGTGAGACTCAGGTAGAAGAGGTTTAAAGAGAGGAGCGACCAGCCTTAGCCAGTTTGTAACATTTAAAACCAGTCCTCGCCTTCTTGTGAAAGGGCTCCATGGGGCTGGATGAATGTCCAGAATACATTTGGACTGAAAATCAAAAACAAACATCACAGCTTTTGGAATGATACAGCAACTCAGTTAGCACTCAGATGTGAAGCAGTCAATGCAACAACAGGGGATTTGCAACACAGAATGAGACAGAAACATCACTCGTGTAACTAGACCTTAACCATTCAAACGTTTCCTCTGATTTTCATTACGCTGAGGTGGCAGAGGCAATCTTCATTTTTGCTGGTGCCGATTAAGTCTCTCAGACTCTGCTGTTCTATCAGCCAGACCTTGAGCTTACATCCTTCAGTCCAGTGTTTCGATGCCAGCGTGCTGGATAAGTTAAAACCACTTTAAAAAATTTGGAATTTAAAAGCAAAAGAGGATGCAAAGGGATAAAAAGGCATACAGATCCTTTGTGGTTTCACATTCTAGTGCAAAACAATGCACACAGTGATTGACACAGACCTCTGCTGAAGGGAATGTGAAGGAGAAGCCTTCAAGTGAGGAAACAGATGCTACTTTTCGATTTTGTCTGAGACTCCAGCTTTTTCCATCATTCATGAGACCCAACAGGATCAGGGAATAAATAAATTAAAGTCACATCATAGCAACAGCAAAGAATGGCAACCAAATCAAATCAACTAAACTGCTGAAAGCCAACATGGTTTGCTTCATTTCACACCCAGTATGACCCACTGATCAGTAAAGTGCATTTATGCAACACCAAACAAACAAGATAATGTTGACAGCGAATCGGAAGTTGTGTTAAAACATATCTGATTCATGACTATGGCCATGTTAGGCCTACCTGACTGTAGCTGAAATCTGTTATTGACATAGATATTCTCTACATGTATTTGACATTCCTGCCCTGAATTTACATTAAAGACCAATAAACATTTGACAGAACTTAAAATAAAAGAAACAGGAAATGGTTACATTCATAGATTAGATCTGGGCTTTCAAGCTGTGACATAAAAAGATTTTAAAACATTATGGGACAAGTTACATGAGGTTCAACCTGTTTGTAAAAGAAATGAATGCCTGATATCCTATAAACACAAGGAGCCAATGCACTGACTAACATTTTCACGTTTGCTTGTTTCACATTTTTAATACTCCTCACTGTACCTAAAAATCTAATGATGTGTTCAAAGACGATTGATGAGGAATTTTGATATCAGATGTGTATTTGTGTGTGTGTTTTTTTTGTTTTGTTTTTTCGGGCCAACATGACAATAATGAGCTCCCTCCCAACTCACAACATTAAAAAAAAACTTTCTTTTTTTTTTAAACATGAGGTGAGTAAAACTGAAGTGCTTTACATTTGACTGCATGCAGCGTTATGTCTTTGACTGTTTGCGAGACACCTCACAAACTTTTGTACGTTTTTTTTCCTCCATAATTTACTTTGATACCATGCAATAGAAGACGTGCAAAAAGATAACACCTAACTCCACAAACACATTTTTGATTGTTAATGGCTATGTTATGAATGCTTATAACATGTTATGCTTAGTCCATGCTGGCCTATAGAGACATTTGTGAGAAAACAGCAGTACTTAAGCCACAGGTCAAACAAACACACAAGGGATGCATGGAGTGTAAAACAACATGGATCCATAAAAATCACAATCTTTAACTCTTACTCTATGTACCTATGGGATAAAACAACGCACAAAAAGGTCTTTGTCCTTTGTTTTCTTAAGTAATGTATTTGATTATCTTTTCTTAACTTAAAAGACAGTGTTTGATTGGCACTTGATCAGCACTTCTAAACAAGTTATTGATATCTAACATTTGATCGCACACCTACAATTTCAGAAGCTGCAGAGGTCTAGTTTGGCACAGGTTGTACTATGGAGTCTATTATTACTTTTACTATCTTACCAATACTGTATAGTATTCTATACACCTCGTTTTATGCTCCAGCCTTTTAGAGCATGTTTCTAATCAACAGACCAGACATCTTTTCAACTAAAATATTTTGTATAGTTTACTTATCAAATAGCAGCATTTTCATAACTTACAAAAAGTACATGTAAACCTATTCATTCAAAATCTTAGTAATTTCAAAGGTTCATACAACAGACATAAAACACAAAACAGGACAACATGCTACTATATTGCTTCCAATATTCTTTACATTTTCTTACTGTCAAACTAAATCATCAATGACAGAAATATGGACACCACCGGTTGATGATGAGTCATCATAATGCACAAACAAATCGCGAAGCTAATCTTAATCAGGCTTAGTTGGCACTCTCATCATCCACACAAATATAACATAGTTTCACATTGTATCGACAACGCTGGACTGCATTTGGACTACAAACTAGAATAGCTACAATAAAGTACATATAGATCATATGACATGACATATTGTATTCCACAGAAATGAATTCTAGTCATTTTCAGATAAGAGGATATGCATAAAGGATGTCATTGTTTCAGCTTGAGGTCACAAACGAGTTCCCACCTTATTCTCGCTAACCTATGCATTCTGTCCTTACTATGCTTTGTTTGGAGGCTGTAACTTGAGCTCAGCCAATGTATGAATATTTATTCAACTGTGACTTGCTTTCTTTTAGGAAAAAAACAACACTTTCTCTTCCCTTAAAAGGCCATAGTTCACTGTCTAAACCTGTCTACTTGTTCTTCTTAGAGAGGAAATCTGATACTTTGAGCTGACGCTGCTGGTTGGTCTTGGTGGGTGTCACAGTTTTTGGAGGCAGGTGTTTTCTATGCATGTTAGCCTTGTGAACTTCATGGCCTGCAGAAATATTTTCATACCCTTATGACCTACAGTGCATAACTTGCCCACCAGCAGCACATCCAACACACCACCCATGAGAAGACAAGACAGGAAGAAGGAGAAAGAGGGGGAGAGCACAGTGTAGGAAGAAGCACAGACAGGGATTAGGACACAGGAGGAATCTCAGAACAGTGAGAAACGACAGCATGCAGGGGAATAAAATGTTGAGAGAAAGAGGAAAGTTAATGAGGGGCAGAGAGGAAATAGCATTTGGCACAATGTATCAATCAGAGAGCTTTGAAGGACAGCTCTCTGCAGTCAAGCAGTCCAGTTGCATTGATAGAACATATCCTTGTTTTGTGCTTGTATCTTATTACATGCTAAAATTTTGGGCAGTAAAAGGTTAGCCTATGCTATGAATTCACTGGTGGCCAGATTGAATTAATGGATGACTGTGAAGCCTTCCAGACACATAGTGAAAGGAAAGATTTAAGAAGGCTCACAGCTGTTGCAGTTGTCACGCACAATGTTCAGACACAAAGAGTTATTTCAAACACTTTCATAGCCATTTTACTTTCAAACATGATTTATGAAAATGAAAAGGCTCTTCATTAAATTTTTCCAAAACATGGGTGTGGTTCTGGTTTTCTTGGACATAACTCAGCACCAACCCTCACAGCTGTGTATTCAGGAAGCTGATCATAGAGCTTGGGTTGATGGGGACAACAATTGAAAGATGCCTTTAGAGCT
>VVHJ01001567.1:14192-32844 GCA_015107715.1 Tylochromis polylepis
AGCTGGGGGGGGGGGGGGTGGGGGTGGACATAACACGACTGTGCAGGAAAATGTGAGGGAATAATTTGTAGTTGGGAAAAATGTCTGCTAATTTAAGTGCAGTGCATTGGTAAACAGAAACATCACAAGATGCTTGAGTATAAATGCTCTTGTGGCAATATCCCTTCTGTCAGTATTGGTAGTTTTTGTGTATGTGACATACATGTGCACATTAAAATATACTTATGTCCCAAGCAGGGATAGACACACCTTACATTGTGTTCTTAATGTCTCACAGTGCAGTCTTCAGAGACCCAGTGTACTCAGGATGAACACTATGGATAGCAGCACAGAAGGAAGCCAAGGTAATCTTCGAGTGCTTGGAAATACTCAAGACAATTAGCCTGCCTGCCTTAGACAAACAATTGCCCATAAAAGACAACAATGCCAAAACATTTTATGTTGTAATATGTGCTTCACTTGAGGTTAGTGAGCTTTAACATGTTTTGGGAACAATAACAGGCTGCCTGGATGAACTGCAGAATCATCCTTTTTTCCCTTTTTTGTCTTAATGCAAATTGGCAAGGACGGCTCACAGAAAAAGTGAATCCAAGCCTCTTTTTTTTTCAAGTGTCATTTTACTTCCCTTTCATTAGTGTATGTCTCTTGACTATTTGGTACCCTTAATGTAAAGGCAATAGTTTCTTTGTTCACAGACATTGGTTCATACAGCTTTACTTATCAAAATGCTTTTGTAGTGCTTTGTTCCTTTTGCGAACTGAACTGGTTAGACACTGCTTTAAGGTAGTCTGAGCTTTCAGTTAAATCTTGGGAGTTACAAATGTCTAAAGTAGAACAAAAGGTTTGCATTGAATGGACTTTAATTATTATGACTGGATTGCTTTCTTCATCTTTGATCCTGAAATCGATCATTTGTCATTACGTGAGAGGCTGCGTCAGATCCAATGGGCTACTAATGGCTGGACGAGACAGCAGCTTTTTTAAAAATAAGTCGCAAGATTAGTTGCCAGAGAGATTCTGATTCCATGGTAAAGGAGATATAAACCTAATTCTATAGCACCAAAAATGGGTTAAACAACATATTTCTGCATGTTTTGTGACTGAATATGCAACTATGTTTCAGTGTTTGTGCGTTTGTGGGAGCATCATCTATGTGTATTCATGTAAAATATATTTATACATTCCTGTGTGTCTCCTCTATCCTCTCACATTGATTATTTAACCCCTGAACTATACTTGCAAACAGCAACAGTGAAGTTCAGACTGGGTTTGAGTTATACATTTCTTTCACTGCAACACAATATTTGATCCCTGTAAATAAAAAATAGCAATAGTCTAATAATGTTTTTACATTCAGATCAACCTGCAGTCACAGGTTTAAATAATCTATTTGTGTTTGAATGAGACCATGTCAATAAATAAAGGATGAAAATATAAAATACCCAGATTTAGAAACTTCAATTATGATATGAGCCAGAATTGAACATATGTCAACAAAGATGTTTTTTTTGTTTTTTTTTTTAGAAATTATTCTCAGATTGCTTCCCCATAAACAGAGATGACCTCAGGTGCGTGTCATAAAACCACACCCCTGTTCACAATGCCTTCTGCATTGTATACAACAAGCAAGGTTTGTAAAACAGCTCTATTAGCTGGCTGGAACTTCATCTGACACACTCAACTCACCGGGAGCTGAGGTTTGCAATGAAATAAAAACCAACAAAACCAAACACAAAAAATAAAATAAAAGCTATGAGGTTTTGGAGGAGGGTGAAACCCTTTGGCCTCACCCTTGAATCTGCAGCTTGGCAGTGGACCAGTTCAGCTTACTCTGATCACCATCATCAAAAGGACTCGACACAAACTTTTAAAAAACATCAGGACATCAGTCCTAAAAACACATTCACATATCACACACACTTATCTTGGTTGTCTCCCCCACCTCCTCCTTTGTGATTCTCTCATTTGATACTGAAATATTGAACAGATATTTGGACATTTCTTTTCTTCCTTATCCATTATAACTCTCTCAATTCCCTTCTATCTCTGTCTTCATCCTTTCCTTCTTTCCTCTTCTTTTTCCCTTTTAGCCCACTTTTTGTGGGTTGGTAGCGCGCACGCCTTGCTCGTAGGTGATCCGCTGGCTGATCAGATACTGTGCTGCTTGCGTAGCGGCTGGCGACCCTGTTATGGTAACTTTACGGTTCCGAGTACCAGGAATGAACTCTCCTTTTTTAGAGATCTGGATGCGGGCTCCTGTTAGCTCCTGGTACTCTACCAGCGTTTTCCCTCCTTTCCCTAAAATGGCACCCACCAGATTCTCGGGCACAGCAATCTCAACCACGTCCTTGGCACCATCTGCCAGCTTCTCTGTTGCCAATAGGGAGGAGGCCATCAGTGGGGATGAAGCATTTAGGTAACCATTGGAAGCCCCAGTAGCAGCTGCTAGAGACCCCAAGGAAAACCCACCAAGACCTGTAGCAGGGTGGCCCGCACTGCTGGAGGCATCACTAGCATAGGAGGCCAGAAGGTTAGCTGCAGCAGCAGCAGCTGGGTTAGCACTAGCTGCTACTGCAGCAAGGACCCCTGAAGCAGCTGCTGGGTTGAGGCCCAGGCCGAGGGTGTTAGTGTTGTAGCCGTAGCTGGCCAGTGTGTTGAGAGCTGAGGTGATGGCCAGCAGATCATTACCAGATAAGCTGGACATGGCGGCAGGGAAGGCGCCCATTCCTGTCAATCCGGCCTGACCCAGAAGGCTAGAAGCAGTGGCAGCCGCTGCAGCTGCATTGGGCAGCACCTCGCCTGTATTAGCATAGGGGGAACCAGTGGGGTTGGAATTGGCAACTGGGCCTGAAACATTGGAGTAACTTATGTTGAGGCAGCTGCTGCTCTGAGGGTCCTCCTGAATTTTCTGCACTATGATTTCCACGGCCTTTCGGTTCTGTTCGGGCTCCCCGCTGATGGTTACTACTCGTTCCTGCAGGTTGATGCCTTCTGGTTTCTGTGAGAGCTGCACCCAAGCCCCTGACTGCTCCATCACTGCTTTCACTGTGGCTCCACCCTTGCCAATGATCAGCCCAGCTGTGCTATTGGGCACAATCAATTTAGCCTGTAGAGAAACAGAAAGACTTTGGTAGCGATAAAAGATAACATGAGGAATATATGATGCCTCAAATGGCTGATAGAAAGTGGGCTGTCTCTCAGTGAGTCAGAGTACTATACCAGCCCCCGCTTTACTCAGCGATTTGTTAATCCCAGGGGTTTAGGCTGCAGCTGCCACACGGCTCTGTCTAGCTATGAAAGACTGGAGGTAAAAATAACCATACACCCTCACATTTTCCTGACCCTACCAGACTGTGGGTCATGGCCCAGAGAACAACTATGACTGACTACTAATAAACAAGGTGTTCTGGAAATGAACTATTACTATCACATAGTGAACGCACACCCTAATGAACCCACTAACTGCCTAGGATCTCACCTGTTTGACTCGGTCTGGGTTGACTGTGGTCTGTGGCTGCAGTATGCTGACTGGTTCTGGTTTCTGGGCGCTCTGGGGCATTTCGCGAACTTTCTCCGCAATGAAGTTGTGGACACCATTGAGGGCTTCGACCGTACCCTGTATCAGACAGACTCGTTCTGTTGTTCCTGTTACAAGAGAGCAGGATAGGACAAACACAGCAGAATGGTTATTCTAACGTGCTCTGAGCGGGTACTTAGCAAACAGATTTAAGGGATTTGGTAGGGACTAGACTAAAATCTACATTTATATTAAGATGTCTTGGCAATGAAGACTGTTCTTTGACATATCACAAAGACACCCAATTACTAAGCTATTGCTCGCTTCCTCCATTTATCCAATCAATAGAGAAACAGCTGAAAGACTGAGCTTGGTTAGCAAGCCATGGGGGGGAGAAGGATTCCTCTTGAATGATGTAATACTTTCAGTGCTGTAACACTCAGCTTGTCCTTGCCTTGCAGCTCTAATAGACTAAACACACAGTTGTTCTTCCTCTGGACTTTTTTCTACACCCACATTGATGACCCAACCGGCATTCCGTTGCCATGGTAAAGGGGCTGAACCATGGAAACAGGTGATGCAACAGTGTGTCCTTTATACTCGCTTGCACGATTTTTAAAACACTCTTCCTTTTGTATCAAGCTTCCTCTGCTCTCCTGCAATCATTTCTGTTTTCTGGCTGAAATTGAAATGTCTCTCAGTTTCCTTTGCTGACCTGACATACGGATTACATTTGAGTAAACAGTGAAAGCAACATGACCAACTACCAACTGATAAGAACAGCTGAAGAGTCTTATTCTTCCTCATGGCTGGCATTTCCATCTTTAATTAAATTTCAGATTTCAGTATTTCATACATGAATCTGCATCTCCTGCCGTGATTTAGGAAATACTTTCCTAAATTCCTAAAATTTTTCATATGTTATCAGCTTCATGCCACAGACATGTCAAACAATGGGTTTAGAAAGTCAATAGGTCAGTTCAAGAAAAACTAATTGGGTAAAAGTGCACCTATACTGCACTAGACTTTATATCCTTTGTTTCTTTTTGGTTTTCTTGATAACAGACATTCAGACATTCATGTAAGCAGAACATTAAATAAAACTGCTGGAGACTGGTCCTTTTACATTTTATTAGGAGTGTATACATCGATCAACCACCTATATCAGCCCATGCTACGTCAGAGTTAATTTACTTCCTAAGGCTGCAGTCTCAGAATCAACTGAATTGTTGATATCCTCTCATCCAACTAAATTCTTATTGGTCAGACAGTTGACAGTACGGAAGAGGATTAGGGCCACCGGAAAAAAAAAAGTGGGCACATCTTTTTTTTTCTTTTCCAGAATTCTGAGATTAAAGTCCGACTTTAATCTCAGAATTCTGGAAAAGAAAAAAAAAGACGTGCCCACTTTTTTTTTTCCGGTGGCCCTAATCCTCTTCCGTATGACAGTGTTATTCTCATTAGGAGAAAAGCAATCACTTAACCCATTCAGAATTAATCCATAATTTTTGGCAGCAGGAATAGCAAATCTAACTACAATTACTAGCTTAATTAATGTTTAGAGTTACTGAACTTTTACTCGAGTCAGCTCCAAACTAACTGACACCATGTCAATGAAATCACAGGTGTGTCTGGATTTTGACAGAGGTCCAAAAGGCAGATAAACTGTGCAGCAGTTTCCATATCACAGCTCATCAACCATAAGTCATATCTAAAAACATTTAGTTAGCATGTCTGTCAGATGAGGTGACTGTGGCTCAGAAGGTAGAGCAGGTTGTCTGCTAATTAGAAGATTGAGGGTTTGATCCTTGGATCCTCCAGTCTGCATGTCAAACTACACTCTGGCAACATAACCCAACACATCTATCAGATCATGAATGTGTGTTTGAAAGTTAGGCAAAGCACTTAGGCATAGAATAAAAGTAGTGTGTTACTGGGGAGATGAGGCTTGTAGCGTAAAGTGAAAATTGAGGGCTCAATTGGAGTAGAAAAGCAATAGTGCTTTTCTAAAGGTGGGATATGGTAAATGGAGTGGTACTCGGCGAGTACCACTCCATTTACCATATCCCACCAAATTTCATCTTTCATGCTTTAAGCTTCCATTCTGAACATATTTAAACATTTTGGGTTGAATAAAAGTTTTATAACAAGCAGATGCTTTTTATAACTTCACTGCCAACAGCATCTGTCAATAGCAGCAGCTAAACCTAAAACAAGCTAGATGTGAAGCCTGCTCACTCATCTAAGTGAAGAACAGATCACTCAGATCACAGATCACAGCAAGATTCCATGAATTGAATCTGCTTCTAATGTTTTCTTATCTCTATTTAGAATTAAGCTCAAAATGCTAATAAGTACAATGTTAACCTAGCAATAATGCACACACTCATCAAATCAATTGCATCCTGCAGCCCTACTTATTTCTAATGAAGATTTTTGTTGTTTTTGTTCTCCACAGACAAAAAAAGGAAAAAGAAAAATTTCACAATCATTGTACTCTTACTCTTTTAACTCCCACGTTACTTTTTCACGCAGTTATAGTATATTACCACCAGTGACAAAAAAAGCTCATTTGGCATCTCTTGGTGTTTTGCTGCACCTGCCTGTCCTTCTTGAAATAACAAAATGACAGACTGCAGCTTGTGAGTGCAAGTGCTTAGCTGGCTGCAGAATCTTATGTCAGCACATGTATCATAGAACACTATTAGTAATATTTCATAATGATAATGGATATCATTCATTATATAACATACATGATACTTTCTAGATATATGCTGCATTGGGGAAATCTAAAAAGCCCAGCCATTTGAAAATGAATCTGTGCCTGAACAGTGGGTGTTATTTCCTATTAAGCCTAATTGCTTCCATTTTTCTATCACATTTATTAATAGCAAGTATGCTGGAGGAAATGGTAAAAAGATTAATTCTTGTGTATGAATTGAACTTTCATATGCAGTCAGGATACAAACAACAAGGACAAAATCCCAGGAACCAGTATGTGTGCAAAATTGAATCACACCCACACATAACTGCGACTTCAATAAATTCACCTTAGCCTGACTTATTATAATTTTTTACACTGAGCAACCTCATTCCTTGAAAAAAAAACATAAACTAGGCCATCTTAAGTGATGTAACACATCCTTAGAAGATATGTTGCCCTGAGTTTTTGTTGTTTCTGCATTAAATGCTGAAGAGGTCCTTCTGCTTTGCTTGCTACAGTAGTTATCAGTTAAACATCTCTGCTTCTACAAAGGTTTTCACAGACTGACAATTCTGCTCCCATATCAATAGGACTGTTTTTGCTAAGAGCACATATCATGATGTGTTACTATAACTTTTGTCACTAATGAGTCACTATACAGAGGATGTGAAACTATCTGAATTTTTCTTCTCCACCCTTTTCACATCCTCGATTGTGTGCATCAGATGACAGTGTTGTAAGAAAAGCTCTACTTTTGAGTCACAGAGTAAGCTCAGCTGCCTGTTGGCAGCAATGGAGAGAATTGTGTCAGTGCCCCAGAGATCAAACATCTCAGTCTTCAGCTTTCCCCATGAGACCAGTGACTTAGGTCTTCTATCTCAATCCTAAAGTAAGAAAGTTTCAAAGTTTCTCTCTAGTTGACAGAGAATACACATCTGCATTAGCCTGTCCAAATCATTTGCCTGATTTATTTAGACTCTAAGCCTGCCACACATAAACTATCACCCATAATTACTGTCATCACATCAGCAGATTTTCTAAGTAATTATTCACACTACAAATTGAGCTGAAAACTCTTTGTTGGAAAGCTCCATGCTGAATATATTCATGCCATGTTGTTGCAACATGCCATGACTCTCCAAAATGTAAACACTGATTTTAAATGCAGGGATCTTTTTGTAATCGGCCATTGATATCCACAAATATTCCAGTTTAGCCTGACCAAAAGTTTCAGCTAATCCCACTGTCAAGCTTTTAAAAAACACAGTAAGCACATCCAGCACAGTGAAATAAGCCACTAAATTAGACACCAATTAACTTTATGCACTGGGTTCTAGGACACTATAAGACAAGTAGTCCTTCTTTTTCACTGTCGGCACTAATGGGATTTCTATAAGAAAAAGGTAATTTAGGAGAGTGGCAATGAAAGTTACTTAGAGCAGTAATGTTTGTGTTGAATTTAAAGACACCCAGAATTTTACTGTTAAATGGTGGGAACAGTAAAGTCCTGACAGGAATTTAAAGACTGCAGTTGTTTAAAATTAAACAGAATCTTTCTTGAAATGTGAATGCTTTTACAGAATAAGCCAGATGATTCTTTTGGTACTGTTAATACATGTCAGGATTATTCTACTTTTGGTTCTGTCTGATTCATGAAGGGCAGCTATTCCAAATATGGTCATATCAGGTACAAAGCACTGGCTTTGAGAACAGGAACCCCACATACCTGCTGCCCCACCCTTTTGCTTGCAACGGGCAACTAATCAGGAGAAAGCTGGCTTAAAGCAGCGGCATGCTCCACTGTTGGGTGTTTATTTTTTCAAACACCCAACACCAAAAATTTATTCTCAGCTATTGAAAAAGGATCCAAGTTGTCTTTTACTTAAATTGAGGTTTGTCGATACCAACAGAAAACTCTTATTCCCTAAACAGATCACATTCATTTCCCTTAGTTTTACTGCATATTTTTCACATAGTTCACATAGAGCCTCATCTCCAGCAGTTCTCCACTAAAACAGTGGTGCCTACACTGTTTAAGAACCACTAGCTTAAAGGGAGAGTTTAATGGTTTCATGGTTTTTCAAACTGTAAATTATGAAACTATTCTACTAGAATCCAAGCTGAAAATGAGAATAATAGTTTTATGCTAGTTAAACATGTATTCCAAATACACTGGATACATAAACAATCCAATGGTAAAAGGGTTTGAGGAGCCAAAGCAGCCAAAAGTACAAGTGAAGTGAAAAGCACCAAGTCACATCACTCAAAAAATAAAAGTACAGTTAAGAAAAGTTAAGAAGTTAAGAAAGTAAGATATTTACAGGTAGCAGAACCTGGCCCTTTCAGAAGGAGATTCAAAAAGAAATTACCTTTCAAATAAATAAGGCCACTGCTAATGCACCACAAAAGGTAGTGTATTACAGCCAAGTCGAGGTCTAACAATACCTGACCTTACAATATAACAAGATCCTTCAGTAGTAGCAGTGTCCAATCTAAACCAGTTCCACATAATTCCACCAGGGGAAAAAAAGACTGGTGCCAAAAATCTGGCACCAGCATCGCATGTAGGGCCCAAGCTTCGAACAAGTCACTAGTGGCTATGGGAGGAGCTACAACAAAAAATTCAGCAATGATTGGCATAGAGAGGCAGGTTTTATGCATCCATTACCTTAAACTGCTGCTTCTAGTACTACATAATGTTTGATTCTTAAACCCCTGCTGTAATGTAGGGTGTTACTCAAAAGGCAGAACCTGCTTGGAACCAGCACAACATTGATGGATGAGAGGTCAAAGATTAATTCAACCTCTACAACCCTGACTGACATTGGTTTCTAGATTAAAAATTTAGGTAGAGCACAAAATACATGAAACCATATCATTTTATTTGTACTTAATGTCTTTTTTCCTTGGGTTTAATACTAAGTTATAATGTTTAGTATTAGTTTTGCACCTGGCATTTCACAGCTTTCATGGTGTAACATTGTATTTACTTCATTCCAAAACCAACCTTTCAGTTTGAGGTTTGCATAGAAGTCCTGTGAAGGAAGAAGTTATTTGTAAATCTGTGTGCAGCTCTCTGCATGGAAATTTCTATTCATGGTTTATTAAGCCATGTGTACAAATTTACACACAGCTCTTTTTCCCTTGACAAAACCCAACAGGGGGTAGGGGGTGCTGTAGTAAACTGACCTCTGAGTGTAAAACTGGTGTCCTTTTAATCAACTGACCTTTGTCAGTCACTAAGAACAGCAGTGATTGTGTGTGTTTTTTTAATGCAATGATGCATCCCGTATTGTACTTGGAGCTCAGGTCATCTTGCTCTCTGCATCATATTAGCACCAGAAAGTAGAACAGCACAGACACAATAATACACAATTCTGAGTCACTGGAGGCACAGCCATAAATCTGGGAAAAGTTCCAGTTTTAATAAGTTTGAACTCCTCACCTATAACATTATTTAGATTAGATTAGATTAGATAGCCTTTATTGTCATTATACAAAGTACAAGTACAAGGTACAACGAAATTGGAGTGTATACACACACAAAAATAAGAAAAACAAGCACCAAACTGGAGAGCTAAGAGCCGCTGCACTCGTGCGCGCCGCCATCTTGTAATTTTGCAATTTGCAATCATATATAGATGTAGTGACACTGTCCATATGGGTGCATGAGTATTTGATGCACATAGATGGTAAAACACAAAGTTTACTTAAATGCAGTTTCTTTGTCTGCTCCTCTTTGAAGAAATTACCTCATCTTATACTCTGTGGAATAGTGGTGGTTTCCAGCATGAGGTCATGATATTGTATGATTAGACAATGAAAAACATACACCCTCTATTTCAGTGACGTCATGACAACCTCATCTGTTCTGTGCTGTACAAAGTAAGATGCTGGCTGAAGGCCAACTGCACAAAGTAAAGGGTTGAAATTTGGTTCTAAGTTTATGTTCAAATCCCAAACTCCCACGGCTCTCTTTGCAGCTGCTTATGTGTGTGTCTGTGTGTGTGTGTAAGAAGATGCAAGTAGAGATGTATATGTGCTGAATGCATAGTGTACAGCATTTATACAGGCTTCAGTAATACAGCCAGATTAGGTTGATGCAGGTCATAAAAGAGTCAGCATTCATGTTTTAAAAAGTGAGCATGCAAACAAAAGTTTAGCTAAAGAATTATGTCATGTTATCTGGCCCAAACTCTCCTAACTACCAGGAACCAAATCTAAGCAAAACAGCGTGTGGAGAGGAGGGAAGGGGAAACTTGGCTAGAGAAGCTCGGGTGCAGCTGGGAGGGGTCAAGTCCACAGAGAGAGATTGAAATAGGCTATTTCTGGGCCTGCCCTGCTGTCCCCACGCTCACATACAATCATGCATCATCCACACCCTTCACTATCTCCGGTTATCCATCACAGTCGGCCACAGCAGGGCTCAGTTGTACAGATCCCCATCAAGACCACTGAATTCACAGTTTGAAGTTGTCCACTGATAGGTGGGTGATGTGGGGAGGGTGAGAACCACTACAGAGAAGACTGCAGAAGAAAATGGCCGCACTGGTTGTTGTCACTCGATTTCTTTAGGATGCAATTTTGCTGTTTTGAGTGTTGTGAGCTCAGTCTGCTGGTGGGTGAGCAACGAGGGTGTGAACTGTGTTCAATGGCATTAGCATGCTACGCTAACCCAAAATGCAGCAGATTCATCACTGAAGGTCAAACAGATGTGCCCCGTAAGTTTAGCAAGCCAGAAGACTTAAATCAGCAATGTTTAGTGTCCACAGGCTACTTCAAAAGCAGTCCTCTTAACTGTTGTACAGTGTACAGTAGCGGTCCTAATTTGACTTGTGTGGGCCAGAACAACCGCCCAATCAAATTTTTGCCAGCACCCTCTCCGTGAACTCTTCTTCTCACTCAACATGATAATGAGTAGGGCGATGGGCAGAGCAGGTGGTGAGCACATCCATAGAAATAAGGATATACATATCGCTCCTTTCATTTGTTCCAGTGCTGGAGTAGTAGCTGTAATCCATTCCCTCAAAATGGCTGGCCTCCTTTGTTGAGAATTTCAAGCCATGCCCTCCAAACATGTATCCTTTTATCGTGGTCAACAGAAACATGGTGGAAGAAAAAGCACGGGAAAAATATTTGCCAACACATCCTCCTCCTCTCCCTCCCCCAGCATTCAGTAATTCTTTGCCGCAGTCCAGTACGTCCAATATATCACATCTAAGTCCCAAAGGAACAGGCCACATTCAAACAATTCCGTGTAGTTAAATTAAAGGAAGGATATACCTTGTGATAATCCTGCTGTCACCAAGCAAAAAAGCTAATACAAAGTGTTCACTTCAGAAAAATCGCCCTACTGGTACGCTTTTTGTTAATTCTGTCAAACATATACATACTGCAGTAGGATTTTTTTTTCTTTCTCCTTTAAAATACACGATGCTGTATTGACTTGAGCTTGACAACATGGTCCCATTTTTGTTTTGTTTTTTAATTTATTTGCATTGAATAAAAGTTATAAATAGATAAAGTTCAAATAAAATTAATTAATTAATTAATTAAAGGAAGGGAAATATTTATTTCTTTTACAAATGATACTTTAAAGGTCACCGGACACTCCTTACAGTACCTGTTATAATGCAAAGTAAAATCTTGTGCCAATGCTAGATTTTTGAGGATAGAATTTGTCTTTGATATGTTATTGTAGTAGTTGCTAAAAGTAATTTGAGAACTGTCTGTAAGTCCAATGTGAACACATCTGGAGTATTTCTCACAAATCTACATATGTGTGGCACCTATATTTCCCATCAAAAGAGGTAATTTGCTCTTCAATACATCTAAACTAAAAGTATACTCCTACACAGGGATTATTTGCTTGCATCAGATATCACAGAAAACATCTGGACCTAATGAGCAGCAAGACGCTAAGCACCTGTTATTTTTCAGCAGGTTGAAGTGTCCTCTGAGGCATGAAGGACAAACACCAGACTCTTCTACAACTCAGCCGTTTTGTGTTTGGAGGATAAGATGGTTCAGCTTTGACCTCCACATGATAGGGGTCAGTGAGCTGCACGGGCATCCGTCTCCTGATCTGAGTGACACCTTCCAACACAACTAATGCTTTGGCTGTATCTCCTCTGCACCACAGCATTTGCACTTGCATTTCATAGGAGGCGAACAAGATGGCAGCCCTGCATAATTTTTCCAGAAGTGTGAGACAGTTCATGTATTGCAATGATATAAATACAAATCACAAATAAATGCGCAACCTGCTAGCTATGTAACCGCGCTAAATATGAGAAAGCTTGGCATCTTTTGAACCTGGTTCACCTCCCACAAAGGGGACTTTTGTTATCTGAGATAATAGAGCTGGGTGAGATATCAATATTTTAAAAGGGTTCAATGTCATGAGAATGCGTTTTTATAGTGTTATAAGATTTTTGAAGTCTAAAATCATCTACTGTCAGCATTCTTCTAGGACGCTGGCAACAAGACCACCTTTCAGTGTTACAAGCCAATAAGAATCTTCTCTTTTTTCTACAAAGAGAATAAGTAACCAATAGCAGCTGAGCTAAAATTAATTCATAGTCCTGCCCACTCACCCTTTACTTTTTCTGGGGTCAGTGAAAGTGGCGTATCATCGCTTGCTGTTAACAGGGATGGCTGCATATACTGCGTTGGACAGTCAGCAACAAAGCATATTTTGATCAACAAAGATTACTATCAGTTTAACTGTAGGGTGTACTTAAAGTGTTTTGGGGGCTTACGTTTTTGTTAGACAGTACTCTTTTTGTTAGACCAGGAACTGAAGCCATTCTCCCTGGTTAAAGCAACCAGATGCCGCCAAAAACAAGATTTTCCTTACATAGCACAAACCCAAAGGTCCTACATGCAGTACTCTCCATGTTTATATGAAAAGTTTTCTGATACATTTTCAAGTATAGCATGAGATTAAGCCACGGAGTCTGACCATGTGTGGCATCTAAAGTCTAGTGGAAGGTTCTCAAATCAATCACCAGTATGGTGAATGGATCACTCCAGTAATTTTTTATTTTTTATTTTTAAAAAGGACCTGTGACAGCAAATAAAATAATGAAAATTAAAATAGCCAGCAAATAAGCTGACACTTTCATGTTTTCCTGTCATCTGAAAATCTGTCTCCACAGGAACAGGACAACCCTGTTGTTGCTTGGTGGGTCTAATGTGGCTTGTGAGTTTAATGTAATTATTAGCTTTGACTGTATGCACACAGGTTAGGGCTCTAGGGAAAATGAAATGATGAAGGATGACCCTGAACTGTACAAAGTTTAAGGAGCAATTTACAACAAACAGAGAAGTAGTGGGTGTGTGTTACTGTGCTGTGATGGTACTTTATGTGCATCAGCACGGTTAAACTCTGCTGTTTGCTTCTCTCTACTCTTGATCCTTACTTATACTGAATTTTAATACAACTGAACTCACAAAAAGTCTATTTTCATGGTCATATTTTATTTCATTTTTCTTAACTACTATGAAATATTGAATCAAATGTGGCCCGTAACCTAACACGCTCAAGACAAACTACTTATTCACATACAAGAAACAGACTGTGCTAAGAATTCGGCTGTATTTACATGTTAAGTTATTGTTCAGTGAGAAAGAAGCCATGGACTGTTTCATCCAGGTTTGTATTGGCAGCCATGTCGTCTACTAACCGACTGCACTGCTCCTATTGTCTGCTCCTCTCTGTCATTCACAGGCATCTTCCTGAAAGGGACAGGTGCAGCAGCTGCTCCAGTACAATTTAAGTCTACAGAAACCGAAACAGCTATTAAAAAAAAACAAACAGAAAAAACCTACCATCTGTGTAGCATGTTGGGCTGAAATTAGAATTTTATTCTGGGGACACGCGAGACTTTTACAGGCAGACCTTTAAAATCTGCCTATATGGGACGATATTAGACGTTTTATGTTGCATTACATAAAACATTTTCTACAGTAGAGCTCTCGTCTCACTGCACTCTTCAGTATCTCTCTGCACTTTAACTTCGCTCACAAAGTTCTCCTGTAGCAATCAGGGAGACACAGTGCTGCTCCAACAATAAGAAATAACTCAAAGTTTGGTGGCATGGGTTAATGTGAACAAAAAAGTTTGTTTATTTGTAAAAACAAGAAGCAAGTAGCCAGCGGACATCACTGAAGAATAAATAAAACATGGGTTGCTGGTGTGCAACCCATGTGTTTTTTATGCATTCGAATACAAACTAACCCTTCAAAACACCAAAGTCACACAAGGTAAGGCAACAGCAAACAATTAACTCCCTTGTTTTATGAATTTAACAGCTTAACCTCTTCATGAGAAACAGCTGACAGTAGGTAAAACTGTGAGAATTTTCTAGATATACACTGAAACTGTTATTAATTCTTTTAATAGACTAAAATTAGCCAAAATACTTATGGCAGTATCTTTAGCAGTACAAAGATTTAATTTCTGTTCTAGTCCATGCCCCTGCCATCAACACACTAACTGTGCATCAGAATCTGATACAACCCCACTTAAAAGAAACAGAACTATCCCTGACTGAGTGAAAACAGTTTAAACAATTAAAATATCCTCTAAACATCCGTCGAGTCACCTGCAATCAGGCTAGGGTTAGGTTTGATTTGTGTTTTTGTCACGTGCTAAATAAGCAAATATTCAGAAATTAGCAAATGATTAGCAGATTAGTCTTATAAAATCATTTTGGCATTGCAGTTTTTTTGTTAAAATCTTTTCCTCTTGGGTGTTCCAAATAAGCAGAATATCTATAGAAAGGAGTCAACATTCAACAAACCCTAACCCTAACCCTATTGGCTATTGGTGACCTGGTAGAGTTTAAACATCAAGAAGAAATATAGAAAATTATTTTACAAAACAGTTTCTTAAAAATTGCAGCAGCTCCTGGTTGAAAAACAAAAGTGTTAAAATGACTAATACAATTTCTTTTTTTTGTTGTTGTTAATAGAGCACGCATACTTGCACTTGTACCATATATCAAACACATATCATGTATCGACATTCAGTCCTAAAAATATCGAGATGTATTTTTTCCCCCCGTATCGCTCAGCCCTGTGTCATAGCCCTGTCACTGCCAACACACATTTTTTTGTTTTTATTTCCAACATCGCTGTCAATAGCAAAATGTGAAAAAGTAATTTTATAAATTCAAAGAAAGTCTGGAATTGTCTGCAACTGTCTACTGCTATAACATCTCCATGCATGTTTAGTCTCTCAAGGACACAAGGATAATTAAGTTCAAAGAGTTCATATTGTGTGATTAAAATGTAGTGCAATTATTCCTGGGAAGCCAAATGAAGAGGAAATATCAAAATCAGTCTTCCACTAAGACATCGCTCCTTTGGCCGGGTGATGAGTCAGACGACTCATGTATATGAGCCTTTGTGATCATCAATCTTAATTACTGAGTGTTCATTCTTACCTGGGTAGAAGTCTTTGGATTTGGACAGCTTAATGGTGGCACCCGTCTCTTTCTGCAGTTGTACGATGGTCTGGCCGCCCTTGCCAATTATAGAGCCGGCTGCATAGCTGGGGATCAGCACCTTCAGGAAGTACTCACCCTCCTCTGGGGAGAGAGACACAAAACGGGAAAGGGTCACATCTTATAAAGCAGCTCTGCAATTTTTTATATACACCAAACTGCTACTGTAAAAAAAAAAAGATTATAGTAAGAAAAAATAGCTTTCACATGTACGTAGAAAGACAAAAATTATAATCAAGTTCCTGTATTCCTCTGGTGAAGGAAAGATCTAGAAGGAGATTTTGTCTTTTGAGTTGGAGTCTTTGTAGGCCTCAGTACATTCACATTCTATCAGAGATCGGTGACATGTTCTGTGTCCTGTCCCAGATTTCTTGTAGAGTAAATGATGACCTCCTTTCCAGTTTGCAGAGGTCTAAATTTATCTATTTTCAAGGAGTTTTTGCAACCTCTGTCTGAATTCAAAGCCAAACCCAGTGTTACTAATCATTTCTCACATATGAACAACAGAAAAGTAGAAGGAACAGTTCAGTCTGAATCTGAAAATGTATCTTGTAAAAAACACGAACTCATTATCCATACAGTTCATGGATGCCAATACAGAGTGAGCCTTTGTAATTAGCAGACGTGTGGAGAACATATGGGAACCAATCCCACAGATTTGCTCAAAGGGTATACTGCCAAGATGGTCTAAATCTCCTCCATTTTGGAAGGGGCTTCTGTGGCTTATATTGGCTTGTAGCAGTCAATGAGTGACAGAACGTCAGTTCAAAGAATTTCGAACCCGTGTTTCCCTTTTAGCTTGTGAAGTTCATTTTCCTACAGTGGCAATTAAGAATTAATCAACCCCAAAGTGGGCAAAGAAAGCCCTGATCATATCGAGTGCGTAATCTAGTAAAAACCAAATCAACCACATATTGAGCCCTGGGCCCAAATGTAATAAAAGAACCTGCCAACAATGCATCAAAAATCTTGTATTTATAGATGCGTGACAGCTGGGTTTACCCAGTTAATTACTGACATTATACTAATGACGTCATAGTAAACACTTGATACAGGTGCGTACTTAGTATACCAAAGCACTGATACATAATCTCCCTTGCATGCTGATTTGGATGCAATGACGTCATGTTCGATCCTTTTTCAGCTGCCTCAAGGGTGACGTCACTGGAGCGGGCAGAAATGTAAAAAGGCACTGTCCATGTTTGTCTGAAGAGATTTCTGATGCATTTTCAAGCACAGAGATGAGATAGCTTTTTAATAGCAAAACCACGGCGTCTGTCACCATATCGGTGTATCCCATGTCAAGCCGAGGGTATCAAATGTGGGCTCTTGACCGGCATGCTGGATTGAGGTGGACCAACCTGTTGCCTCAGTTATGCCCTCATTAGAATCAGATGTGAATGAACATGGCACTGTGACATTAAGGGATTTCACAGCCTACATGTTACTTCTTCTTATTGCATTAATATGCCCCTCATGTTTCATTCAGACACAGGCTTGTTGTGGTGCACATCACCCATAACCAACAGCTCTGACAAATACACAGATAATGCCATGATTGTTAATTTCACTTAATTTTCCATACTCATGTGAGATGTCCAAATTCCCAGGACTGCTACATTAATATGAAATTACACATATGAACATGATGAACAGCTAGTGGTGCTGGTCAATATGTTGTATTTCTGAGAACAAAAGAATGCTTTGCAAAACTCATTCTAATCACCCCTGCTTCTCTCACAATGAGCAACAATAAAATGACCTTGGAGAACGAATAACCATGATTCATGACTGACATGGTCGCTGTAAAGCTTTTCAGCCCTCCATCACGCTATCACGAATATTGGCTACCGTAGCCACACAAAGAAATTAATTTGAATGATGCTGATTGCAGGATCTAAACAGCCAACGACCTGTTGTTGACAGACAAGCCCAAATCCACTGCGTAACTTTCTGCTCATCTTCAGCCAGAGTAAACCCAGCAGGGGAGGAAGCCACTAAGATTCCCTCCATCGCCCTTACAGCCACGTTTGCTGTCATTAGTCAATAATTAATTCTGTCCTAGTGTCTGAGATCACAGTAACAGGTTTTAATGGCGTCATGTGGTAGAGTAAACATGGCAATCTGTTGCTGCAATCCGCCAGGGAACGGGAGCAGTGGGGCACATTGGGAAGCTGAGCCAGTGGGGTGTTAGTTCAGACCCCTGCTTCCAATACTGGAAGGATGGCTTGGAGACGTGGACTTTAAGCCAAATGTGTTTAGTTAAGTCACTGGAGGGGGGTGGGTCAGAAGGAAATGCCTTGTGACCGTCCTCCCTCCTTCTCACTACCCCTCCAAGTACCCATTCTGCATTTCAATAGACTAATCTGCTCCTGACAACCAGCAAGGACGGTGGAACTAAAATGAGCAATAATGAACAAATGAGCTCTCGGTGTGTAAAATTGAATGTAGTCTAGCATGATGGATCAATTCAACAAGTCAGACAAAAAGAGTTTGAGGCTTACCCATTCTGAGATCTGCTGCTTCTCAAGTCCTCTGTCAGATCGCCATCAATGCCGGGACACAATCTCTAAATGGGATCTTAACATTAGCCTAGGCATAGGTGCAATGGTAGTGTTGAGGAATGCGGCCAGTCGACCTTTTTCACCGAGGTCTAATTCATCAGTGGGTGCAGAAAAAGAGATTTCACCGCAGCATCCGAGCCATGCCTGCAGCTGGCCAGAGCCTCAATTGTCCAAGAAAATGCTAATGCAGGCTCTCAGTGTTTTCAGTGAAAGACGGCACGCATTGTTCAAGCCTGCATCGGTTTGAAGGGGGGGGGGGTCTTCCCTGCCGCATCACCCTTTTCACTGCTCTCATCCATATTCATCGAGTGGCCTGTCTGTCTGCAGCAGCACGCAGGACTGATGCCTCACTTGG
>VVHJ01001569.1:0-12705 GCA_015107715.1 Tylochromis polylepis
AGCCGCACGAAACGATATAACATATGTGGGGTTTGCCTCAAAGCTACGGGGCGAGTTTTGGTCCAAAATTTTAGGCGGAAGAAATCTGACGAATAGTAGTAAGTGTGCTATTGCATAGGCACACTTAATAATTAAAGAAAATGCCTCTCACCTGGCAGGGTGTTGAAGTCATCAATGAGGAACATGTGCTCTGTGTCTGGATCAGATGCGATTAGATTCAGCTCTTTCAGGAATTCGGCCTGCGTTGGGTCTGAGGTGTTAACAATCCCCAGGGCAAACATCTCAATATTGGCAGCGTGTGCTTCTCGCACAGCTATATCCAGCTTCACTGGCTCTCGCTTGTCGGTTTTCCCATCAGTAATCACGATGGCCACTTTGCTTACTCCCAAGCGTGAGCTATGGAAGACCTCCTGCGTAGCCTTGCGGATAGCTGTACCAGTGTAGGTGCCCTCTCCCATATATGGGATGTTTCTGATTGCATGCTTGACATCCTGTTTGGTGACATAGCGGGCCAAGTTGAATACAGTTCTCACCTCCAGGCTGTACAGGACCAGGCCAATCCTGGTGGCGTTGCGGCCCACCGTTACCCGGTCCACTAATGCATTCACAAAGTTCTTGATGATTTCAAAGTTCTCCGGCCCAACGCTCTCTGAGCTGTCAATGACAAACACCAGCTCCATAGGCCTCTCCTTACACTTGATCCCACATCCTAGAATTACATCACATCAGCATATGAGCTCATGGTTGAAATGTCACTTTGATGAGTTTCAGTCTGTGGAGCTGGATCCAGCAGTTTACAGATAAGGTGACACAGTGGCTTTGATTGAGAACCTGAATCTACTATAATATTTGTGCTATTCTAAAAAAAAAAAAAACAATACTTAGAAGATATTTTACCACAGATCTCTTTGATCAATCGAATGATGTCTTCTCTCTGAAATGAATTTACAATATAAGCATATAAATAACCACAAAAAGTAAAACAATAAAGATATGAACGCATGACACTCACAGTGAGGCCAGCTTCACCTTTGGCACCTGCTCGGCCCTAGGATAAAAAAATATTAAAAAAACATTCACAAAATGTCAGTGTTTCTGCAAATCTTCCATTTCCATTTGGCAGACAAATATTGATTCAAAGTAGTGATAACAAGCAGCATAGGAGCAGGTTAAGAAGGTTCGAGCCCTCTTCCCAGCCATCACAAAACAGAACACAACAAATGGAGACATGAAAGAATCATTAGCGTCACTCACAGATTGCCCTGGGGTTCCCGGGTCCCCCATATCTCCTTTGATCCCCTTCAGCCCCCTCTCCCCTGTCAAACCTCGGTCACCCTGTTGCACATCACATTGCAAAATGTCAGCGCTCAAAGAATTGTAAGTGCTCACAACACCACATTCAGTCCCAGGCAACACAGTGACTGACTTTAGCTCCAGGAAAGCCTTCCCCAGGTATTCCTCTTGGTCCTACCACACCCTGGGCCCCCTGTTCACCCTGAATCAAACATAGAAGGCAGTTGTGTTACAGCTTGTGATAGACACTTACAGATTTGGCTAGTATAACTGAGCCCCAGTTGTCTAGATATTTTATAGATATGTGAATTTCTATAAAGGACAATAAAGCACAGCCTACCTTTGGCCCTTGGACTCCTTGCCCTTGAGGACCTGTAGGCCCAGGTGGGCCAGGTCTCCCAGGGTTGCCCTGCAAGTCAAAACATGTTGCTTGTATAACTACAGCTCACGGTCAGTTACAAAATAGCCACAATGTGACAAAAAAGCATATTTGTAATTTACAAAAGGAAAAGGTTTAATAAAAATAGTATCAGAAAAAGAAGAAACGGCACAGTTACTGGGGTCAAGGCAGCAGACCTGCCGACCTGCTGTTCACATAATTATACAGGCTCCAGCTGTGGGGAGGTGTAGGGGGGGAGACACCTGTGCCTTTTCTGAGACTGCCAGCATAGGTGGAATGCTATTAAAGGAGCCAGGAACAATACTCTGTTACCTTCTTCCTTCAAGGGAAGGAAAAGCCTCTTGCTGTATGACTGAATTTCAACCAGTCATGACTACAGCAAATTCAAGTCACGTGCAGCTACCAGTTATCATCAAACTCCAAAGTGAATTCAGTAATGTGTTTTCTCTTGTCTGCGTGTTCAGTATTAAAGCTTCAAAGCTGGCAAAAAATCCTTTATTTTTCTTGAACGGCTAAAAAAACAACAAAAAACCCCCCAATGTAAGCAAAATAAGATTACTGATTTCTCATCCATTCACATGGACGCTGTATTTCATCTTGTCCACCTCAGCTCCTGAAGATAGTTGGCCTTGTTTCCTTCCTTCTGTCTAGATAAGTATAGTTGCTCATATTTTACTACTTTATACAAACTGCACACTTCCTGTGCACCTTTTACATTGAAAGAGCTCTCACATTTCAGTGAACAGAAACATTTTGTTTCTTAACAAGCTTTCTTAACAATATCTTTATTGTGAAACATGACAGGAATGTGTTAAGAAAGTGAAAATCAATTTTATGTGTTTCTATAATGTGCAAAAGCGTTTAGCTTATCGACGGCTAAAGCATTCACCTGCAGACGGAGAATAAGTGAGGGAAAGACCGTAAGACAGAAAGGCAACTAGTCCACGTGCTGAGACTGTGTGACACACGGATGGAGATGAGAAATTCATGAAGTCAGTCTAACATTTGGTAAAATAATCAATAGTTAACAATGATGTAAACTTTCCACTGTGGTTACACAGTCTTAGAAAGCAGCCACAACTTAACCTTGCACATGCATGTGTGACATCTGTGCACTCCCGTACTTCGAATGCTTTGTTGTCTGCATGCTGCTATGACAACTCGATTTCCCTCTGGGATTAACAAAGTTTCTCTGATTCTGATCTGAACCACGTAGCGCTACCTCAGATTGCCACCATTTCTCTGCTGGGTGATGTCGAGAAAAGTTCTGGGCCGCGGTGCATCTGTGAAAACAACTTAATTCAAGAAATTATCTGCTATAATGAGTATGAAACACACTACATATTCCTGTGATAAAAAGCAGCAACTTCAAGGTGTACAGTGTTGTATAATACCGAGTCGTGAATGTTTCACATCACCAGCACGGATAAGAGCTGACACTTGTCAGCGTGATCTGCTTTCCCATTTTTTTTCCTATTATTTGAGTCTTCAATTAAAAGCTGCCTACCACTGCATAAGTATGACAGAGCTCGGACCTGCACAGACACTGGCCTGAAGCCTGTGGGGAATCTGGATGTGATATGTGAGGATGTACAGGGTGCCGGGTGTTGTTTTAGTGAGGCCTGTTAGGCCCAGTGTTTCTCATTTCTCAGATTCACACCCTGCACCCATGTGTCACAGTGCTGTTGGAAAAATCACGATAAATACCACCAAAAAACAAACAGGCAGCCCATTTGTGGGCATGTTTGCACAAAAGATAATGCACTGTGTTTTTTTTTTTTCAGTCTACAGAGAATGTAACTCGGTCACAACCATCTGACGATAATTAGGAGAAATTTTAAAAAGGCTCCGCTCGAGTAAACACCTTAGAATGTTATCCTCGACTCATGTTTCCATAAACCAAATAAAAATGAATAATAATATAATAATATTTCTGATTACAAAACAGGTAAAGGGAGTTGGGAGTTGCTTCAGACAGAAGAGGTTAAAGATTTGAAAAATGTAAAGGTTTTAAATTTACCAGAGGTCCTTGGAAGCCTTCACCTGGAGGCCCTGGTAAACCAGGCAACCCTCGAAATCCAATATCGCCCTGCAAAGATGGATGCACAGTGAAGATAGATGAGCACTGACAGCACAGCAATTTACAGTCCATCAAACAAACTCGTGCACTGACCAAAATCTTGTTCCCCCTTAATTAGCTTTCCTAAACAAATGGCCAAATCTTTCAATGGTGAGATAATCTCACTTACCTTCAGCGTGGATTCAAACACAACTTGGAAATTAATCTTACCAGGACTTGACAATGGCTTCGGCTCAATATTTAAATTCTGACCTCACAGCAAGAACCATCTGTGTCATATAAGGTTTACGTCCCACGAGATTTTTGAAACACGGGACATTTTTGATCGAATTTTGCATTCAAACCAATGATGAATTCCATAATGTTTTTAAACAGTAACTATCATCGCAATACTGGACAGATCCAGTCACACAGGAACGATTGAACAGATTAATTTCATTTCCTCAGTTAAAGATCCTGGCATGGTTACTGCAAAGTATCATGCTGGTAGTCTGTAGGTGATACCAAGATCTTCTACATGTTGTATTTGTGTAGTGAACCTGGGGGCAGTGTCACAAACAGCAACAACTGTTAATGTGGGCTTCTCTTCTTCATGTTTATGCTGTTGCTGGTCCTTTAGCATAGTTCCTGCTGCTGAGAAAACATGCAAAGAATATCCTTTCTGGTTCAAGTCACTTTGCAGGTTTATGACTTTATTCTCTCTGCATAGCCAGAGAGCTATGCAAGAGGACCGTTAATCTTACATAACTGTTATACTAGTGTGCAACCTCCAACAGTGGTGATCCTATGTGTAGGCAGAACGCTGACTGGTTAAAAATTCGCCCTGAACAGGAAAACAATCACAAGTGCACATGATAAGCTAAGAGATGATCCTGTGATGGT
Source organism: Tylochromis polylepis (assembly GCA_015107715.1). Taxonomy (NCBI): domain Eukaryota; kingdom Metazoa; phylum Chordata; class Actinopteri; order Cichliformes; family Cichlidae; genus Tylochromis; species Tylochromis polylepis. The sequence goes on from VVHJ01001569.1 coordinate 4,656, forward strand.
GAGCCTCTCTGATCCTGGTTCTGCCGGAAGTTTCTTCTTATTTAAAGAAGTTTTTCCTTCCCAGAGTTGCCAAGTGTGTGCTCATAGCATGTTGTCTTATTGTTGGGGTTTTCTCTGCATTACTGTATCGTCTTTACCTTACAATTTTAAGCACATCGACCGTTGTTGTAATTTGGTGCTTAAAAAAAAAAAAAAATCGATTTGAAAATGGAATTGGATTTTACGTAGCTTTAATGTGTAGACATATTGTCGACATATTTTTCAAACGACTATGTAGACCGGCAAATTACCAACACACTACTATACTGGGACCTTTGACTGTACAAACCACAAAGTCTGCTAGAAAGTGTGGACATTAAACCTTCTGTAACCTTACAATAATTCTCAACTTTTTTTAAAAACACAGCCCAACCTTACTCTGACATTTGAAAGAAATGCACACTAGAAAGTTCCATCTTATGGATCCACATTCTCACCTTCGGTCCAGGACTGCCCACTCCTTCAGGCCCAGGTTCTCCTGGAAGTCCAGGCAGGCCAGGAGGACCCTGAAAAAGCAAACAGCAAACTTAAGTATAGATTTCCAGAAAGAAGAGTAAGTTAATATTGTTCTCTGCAACAAGCAGAGTACAATACTTGAATAAGAAATTGTCTGGCCTTTAGAAAATAATGCAATGAAACAGGATTTAATGTGTAAAACTTTGACCAGTTAGCACCACAGGGGGGATTTTGTTACCTTTGGACAGCACTAGGCTAGCTGCTTCTCATTGTTCCCGGACTTTATGCTAAGCTAAGCTAAGCATCTGCTTTACAGACCGTTGGTATCAATCTTCATATCCAACCCTCAATGAGAAAGTAAGATATAGTAAGTGATTTTTTCTTATTTTTTAAGGCACCACCTTTATTCTTACTACTCTTAATGTAAATCGTGTTCATTTCATCTCCCTCTGGTTTAAGTTAAAGGAAAAATATACTCAGGATATGTGTAAGGGCCACCTACTGTAAGTCTGGTAATAAATGTCTGACTGATTGATAGAGGGTTGGAACTGAGCGGCAGGATAAGAAAGACGACGGCTAGATGGACGGAGGACTAGTGTGCAGATGAAAGGTATGGCTGTACAGATTTACGAGGAGACATATGTCATTGTCTAAATCGGCTCCTCACCGTGGGGCCAGGATAGCCGTCTCCTTTGGGACCAAATGGACCTGGAGGGCCTGGATCTCCTCGGTCACCCTACAGGAGGCAGATACATAGGAATCAATAATTCATTCATACAAAGGATACAAAGAGATTTATAGACTTGCAAAACGAACTAAGTGGAATGTGCACATAAATGGACACATATGCCTTCTGCTCCTTTGCTTGGTCCCTTATATTAAGTATTGAGCAAAACATAAAAACAGGTTGTAGCATTTTATTAGCTGAGACTTTCAGCAAAAGTTGGCATGTGGAAAGCATGACAGGATGTACAGTTGTGCTTTCATCCTAATTTCTGACATATTCTCTGTTCTTTCTTGATGGACTGTAAATGGCCTCGATGATGAAAGCACAAACATGTGTTTCCTGATCTGCCTCTCGTTACTTGTTTGATTATCGATTCTTTCCAGATTTGGACGCACTCAGCACAACATGTTTAAACGTGTTTGTTGAAAATCTGACTCGTGCTTGTTTCTACAGGCAGGCACCCAATAGAAATGCAATACATATTTATATGTGTGGGGTTTTTTTTCAACCAGAGAAGAATAATATTAGTTTTACCTTAGGACCAGGAAGTCCATAGCCAGTCTCCCCAACTGGACCAGGAGGACCATTTGGACCGGGATCACCCTACAACACATTTTTAGTAACAGTGCTGCCCTTAGTACAGAAGGTTGTACATAGATAGTCAAATGCTATTTAATATAAAAAGCTTAACTTTAATAGACACTATAGAAAATGTAGAACATTTTAAGACTGTGCTGTTGCTACTTAGAAATAAATTAAGGATTTGAAGTAAAACAAAAATCTAAAGACTTCTGCCTCTGATAATATTGTTTAATAATGGGTTAATGCTACTAACCAAACGTACCAATTCATTTCGATTCAGTTTTATTTATGTAGTGGCAAATCACAGTAGCAGTCGTCTCAAGGTACTTTCTATTCTAAAGTAGAGACCCTACAATGATGTAGTATGTACGTAGTACAGTAACAATAACTCCAAAAACACTTTTAAGTATTTCAGGAGAATCAGTGTTTCTTTCTACAAAGACTCTTGGAACAACCTAAAATAACTACCACATATTTTACAAAAATGTGAAGAAAATGTGACAAATCTCCGCAGTCTTACGCTGACGGTTCAGCAAAAGTGGATCGATTACCTTGGGTCCGGTGATGAAGCGTCCTGGGGGACCAGGCAAACCCAACCTGCCTTGCGCTCCTGGTTCTCCCTGACAAAGTTTATTGTATGCAAATTGAATAAGACCAAAAACTTATAGAGGATATTTTCTCATTATCTCAATCCAGGTAAATTATATTCTTGCTAATGATGGCCTAATGATTGCTCACCTTTGGTCCTGAGGGTCCAGCAATGCCTGGCGGTCCAGTCAAGCCTCTGATTCCTCTTTGGCCTTGGTCACCCTTGAAGGTCACATCAGGAATATACTCACTGGTCTGACTTACTTACTTACTGGCTTACTTAACACCTATCATACATATTCACCAAAGGCTACCTTGCAGAAAAATTAAATATGGAATATTATTTTTTTACCTTTTCACCTTGGATACCAATTCCAGGAGCGCCATCTGGCCCCCTTAGGCCAATAGCTCCAGGCTCGCCCTAAAGACACACATGCATGCAGTGCCGTGAAAAGGTATTTGGTCCCCTTCCTCATTTTTAAATTTTTTTTTCCATATTTGTCACACTTACATGTTTCAGATCATCAAACAAATTTTAATAATAGACATAGCTAACCTGGGTTTTAGTTATTAAGGAAAACCTGGTTCAGTTATGCAAAAAAATAATTGCCTCCAAACTTAATAACTGGTTGCACCACCCTTGTTAGCAAGAATTGCAATTCAGCATTTGCATTAACTGGCAACGAGTCTTTCATATCAGTGCAGAAGAACTTTGGCTCACTCTTTGCATACATTTTTTAATTGGAGAATTTTCAAAAACCTCAAACTTCATTTTGTTGTTTTTGAGCCATTCAGAAGTGTGTTTTTGATCATTGTCCCACTATGTAAGCCAAGTGGGCTTGAGCTTCAGGACATGAACTGATGGCTGGACATTCTCCTTCAGGATTTTCTCATAGACAGCAGAATTCGTGGTTTCATCAATTAAGGCATGTTGTCCAGGTCCTGAAGCAGCAAAGTCCCAGACAATCACACTACCGTTGTTCATAATGGATTTAAAGCCTTAGAAATGGATTTGTAATCCTTCCCAAACTGATAGATGTCAAGTATCTTTAGAAAATGTCTTTATATCATGCTATGATGCACTGGTTTTTGAGACCTTTTAGCCAACTTCACTTGATCAGGCAGGTTTTACTTAAGTCATTTTTTGATTCAACAGAAAATGTAATTGTCACGTAGAGGGAGACAGATTTGGATAGCTTTTTCCCCTTAATAAATAAAATCATCATTTAAAGACTGCATTTTGTGCTTGCTCAGGTTAAAACATGTTCAGACTACCTTCTGTCCAGGGGCTCCATCCTCCCCTGGAAGCCCAGGCAAACCTGGCGTTCCTGATGATCCTGGTTCACCCTGAGGACAGATTGGTGGCTCTGTATGAGTTCATGGAGGGAATGTTTAATACTTTAATGTATACTGATAACTGCTGCTGATGTGGGTTTTTACCAAATGGTTTTAACTCACCTTAGCTCCAGGGTCTCCAGCCCCTCTTTCCCCTGGAGCACCAATTTCACCTGGAAACCCTTGGTCTCCCTGTGTTAGGCAATAACATCGTCACATCTTGTAGTAATTACTAATACACTTACACCAGTATTGTTAATATGCTGAGATGCCAGGATTACTTCCAATGAACGTTTACATAACAGTGTAAAATAAAAGATGCACTCAGTACCTGGTCAGTTTAACATACAATTTACCTTTATTTAACATCCTCATCCAGTTGTACAGCTGATAATCTGTCTTTGCAGATTATTGCAGGTTAACCTTTAATTTCTGTCTTCAGTAATTTTTATTATATAAAACTGTGCACAGTGCTGAGAGCTGCACACGTACAGTGGAGAGAAATGTGACTGAAAAGCACTAGCCTTGCTTGGTTGGCTATCAAATCAATAACCAGCTTGCCAGATCCTGCAGTTTAAGTCATCATTGCTAAGCATTATACCACATGTGATCCAGCTCCAACTATAAGCTCTGTGGCCTCCACATATAAATTCTGAGCCCTTGTTATTATCACTAAGACTGTGAGCACATGTACAGACCTTGGGTCCAGGCATGCCCTCTCCTGGTGGACCTCTGCTCCCTGGTGGCCCCCTTGGACCCTCTATGCCCTGCAGGGATGAATACATGCAGTAATTAAAAGAAGCCTGAATGGAATCTGTGAACGAGGAGTGTTTTTGCTGAAGGCAGAGTAATTAGAATTTTTTTCTGAGACATCAGAAGGAGACGAACTTCTCTTCTGACACAAAATTTAAATGATTTCATTGGTTCAGTGCAATATACGTTTCTTTTTTAAAAACATATTAAAATAAAAGACAAGTTTAGCATGAAATCTTTTTCTCCTTTTCTGTCAAACCGCTATTTCTTGTAGTTTCCTGTAGGCTGGTTTATTATTTTCTATAATCAGTTGATTACTGGAGACTTTTTCAGTCCTATTTTGAAGCCTTTTCTTTAAATAAATTCAGCTGTGCAGAAAGCCCAGTGTGAGAGCACACCTGTGTCCCTTTCTTCCACAAGCGAGTGGATGGTGAACCAGAGCCTGACCTGTTCTGATAGCAATTAGCTGGTGTTTTGATGTCAGGGAAAAGCTCTTTGGCTAAGCTGTCAGCAGCCAACAGTTTCTACTAGTGTCCAGCTGTTGTTATTCTGTCAGAGCATGCATTTTTATGCACTTCTGCATCATGTTGGTTAAATTATGGTCGTTGATGAAAAGCTTGTATTAATGAAGTAATACCTGATCTCACGTAATCATGATTTCTGCCATTTATTATCAAAGAATGGGGGGGAAAAAAATAGCTCAGAGCAGATGCTTCTTTACAATTTACTAAAATATCTCAAGTGGCAGCAATAACTTTTTTCTTTTTATTAGTAGGTCTGCAAAAAATACTCCTGCTAGTTGCTTGAAGCAGTTTTATTTTAGTCCAGGCATGATTTAAGCTAAATGCTAATATCAGATTGCTAACCTGTTCTCAATGAAAGTGCTAATATGAAGATATTGACAGAATTATTGTTTACTGTGGTCACGTCTCAGTTCAGCATGTTAGCATGCTCCTTAGCACTAAAAAGGGTTTCACTTGGATGGAGAATCATTGATCAACTACAAACTTCTGTCGTATCTTATATGGTAACTTACTTAAGCAATGCATTTTTCACTTGCCTCATTATGTTACTAACTGATAAGTGTCAGTTTATCACTATTAGATTACATTAACAAGTCAAGACGTGGATGGTGACAGTAACAATTAAAAACAACTATAAAAAACAATCAGTATAAGCCCATTGTGATTATTAGAGCCACTGTAGGAGTCATATTATGAGTCCAACACTTGCCTTCTCACCCTGTATGCCTAGTCCTGGGAGACCGACAAGCCCTGGAAGACCTGGTGGCCCAAAATCCCCCTACAAGTTCAGATAACAATGTAAGTTAATGATAACAGCATGTATATGTTAATAGATTGACAGTGCTTCACACCCAAATGCTTATGTGATTTATTATATGTGGAAAACACCCATCTGTAAAGAATTCTTTGCCAAGAAAATGCGCATTACCTTTTGGCTCGGTGATGAACGTATACAATTCGATAGCACTTCATTTTAATGAATTAAAAATATGGGCCACACATGATGACATTTGCTGCTTTTGCCTCACTTCCTTTCATCTGTCACATGCTATAATTACATCACAAATGTATGATGGTAATGCAGAGAACCCCGCAGGCAGTCATTACTGCATGAAAACATTGCGATTGCCTCCGATGAACTTCGCTACAAAGGCCACAGTAAAACTGTCAGCAAGATCAGTGTCGAGAACACCCATGTAAATCAAAACAAAAAGGTTTTTTGGGGGGGAAATGATTTTTCACGGACAAAGGCAGAATTACATGGCTAAAAATCATCTCAGCCTTTCTTTGTCTTGTCTCTAAGTCTGTGAGCTAAAATACTGCCAGATGGCTGTAAAGCTCTACAAACACATTCTGAAAGACAAACCTTTACCTTTATGTCTATGTCTGACTGTACCTGACTGCAGGCTAACTTTTCCACATTCATCAGCACAAGCCATGAAACTGCGCTCCTCCTACACTATCCGTGCTTTGACCTTGATTCATCACCTGTGGACTGTGACCTCCTACATAACACTGCACTGAATGCATCCATCCATGGCTCTGCCAACTTATGGCCTTCTTCACAACAGGACTCCGGCTTTCTCTTCATGGCTGTGTGAAGGCTTTTCAGCAGGCGCCTTAGTTACAGCCTCTTTAAACTCTACCTTGTCTCCTTTGATTCCGGCACCCGGTTGTCCTCTAGGCCCCCGCGGCCCCTCCAAGCCTCGCTCTCCCTGTCCAGACAGACAGAGAAGTTACTGCAAAATGACTCTTGAAATATTACTAAGATGTATGAAAATAATGGCAAAATAAGAGCAGAAAAATAAGTACAAAAGTACAAGTTAGCATAATATGATATTAGTTTAAATACAGATGTTATTTTCCAAAAGAACTCACACAGTGTAAAACATTACACAAGCCTAACAGGAGTCTTAGTTTAACCAAAGTATCATCTGTCAGCTGCTTCCTCATTCCCCGAGGTTTCACCACAGCAGATGGATCCACGTATTTGATTTGGCACAGCTTTTACACCAGATGCCCTTCCTGACACAACACTCCCATTTGTACAGGCCTGGACCCCGCACTGAGAATACACTGGCTTATGACCCCACCCAGCAAGCCACCAATGTGTCAGACTGGGGATCTTTCATATGCAAAGCACACGTGTTAACCACTACACCAATGTCTTGCTTTTCATTCACGGTGAGTTATTTCAACTTCTTAACCTGACTTTAAAGACATCTTTACCCATCATAGAGCATGATAGCTTTGTGACTGAAAAGCTGCCATTGTGGTAGTGTGCATTACGAGCCATTTCTCAGTTAGCTTCGTGGCTTGTTGTGATGTCTGGTTTAGCAAAAGCTGAACAAAACAAAAACAAGAAACACTTCTTGTTATTTGAAATGTTCAGTCTGATTTACGTCAGTTACTCAGAGACGAGTGTAACCTGCTCATCAGAAGTGGACGAGGCCTGAAAGATCCAAACTTTTTGTTTCTTCTACAGAAAGCAGAAGTAGCTGTACTATATACCATATAGGAATATTGTGGTATTTCGTGTATTACAAAAGGTGCCTAGAGGAGATATAAGTATGACACAAAGAGAAAGAGCAGGAGGAGAAATTCAGTGAGGGATTAGAAGAGTAATACAGGCTGACAGTCAGTACAATGAAAAAAATGCTGCATAATGTCCTGCACTTTATAGACTGTAGAGAAGTCCGATTTCCCTTGAGGAAATATTTCTGTGTCTTCCAAGGACATCCAAGGACAACAGAAACAATGTCGCATAGAGGAGTACACTGGTTAACATGCCGCGCTTGCATGTTAGCCTCGAGAAGTAAAGATTTACTGTCGTAACTCTATGATCCTTCACAAGCTGAGGTGCTAATGATGTGGAAAAGGCTGCAGAGCTCCTGTGAATCCGGAGCCTGTCGAGGCATGTCATGTGAAGAATGCTGCTTTGGAACAAGAACGCCATTAAAAAAGTGGGGGAAAAGCACCCTCGAGGCCAATCTTGAGCAGTGGGGGATCCACCTTCTCCTGTCAAGGGTGTGGGGGGGGGGGGGTC
>VVHJ01001571.1:0-15669 GCA_015107715.1 Tylochromis polylepis
TGTTTTGCAAAGAAGAATGGGCAAGAATTTCAGTCTGTAGATGTGCAAAGCTGGTAGAGACATACCCTAAAAGACTGGCAGCTGTAACTGCAGCAAAAGGTGGTTCTACAAAGTATTGACTCAGGGGGCTGAATAATTATGCACACTCCACTTTTCAGTTATTTATTTGTAAAAAATGTTTGGAATCATGTATGATTTTCGTTCCACTTCTCACGTGTACACCACTTTGTATTGGTCTTTCACGTGGAATTCCAATAAAATTGATTCATGTTTGTGGCTGTAATGTGACAAAATGTGGAAAAGTTCAAGGGGGCCGAATACTTTTGCAAGCCATTGTAATTTTTTACTCAGGTCAGAGGTGACGTCTGGCATTAAAATACTTTTCAAATGCTTCCTCTTTGTAATGGGAAAGTAGGACAAAGGTTTTCAATTAGCAGGGGATGTCATGATACCAGTACCAGTACTCGTAGAATTACATAATTCTTTATATCGAATTCCATACCAAAACGAAGTGCCCACGCCATGTACTTAAATATACAATCCTGTACTGAAAAGTCATTCGCCACTGACATGGTGGTGGCAGGCTGTTTATTTAAAATGTTAAATTTATATTTTGTTGACACACTGTTGTCACAGACTGAAATATTAGGATGAATGCTGAATAGCCTAATAACCTTACAACGTTAGTTACATGACATTAGCTACATTGCATTAGCTTAAGTGTTTATATAATGTTAGAAACTGCAAACATTTTAGCCTATGGAACATAGTTAATTTTGCAACAGCTGCTGCACAGCAGTTTTTCAGTGTGACATCTAGTTTTTTCCTTTTCTTAAGCTTGTCCTACTTTTTGAGCATGTAAGGATCGAGAAGAGCGCTATAGATCTACGCTTCCCCCAGTTACAGAAAAAATGCCGGCTTGGTACAAATGCCGCCTATGGTTTAGGTCATAAACTAATCATGAAAGTGTTCAGTTATGCCAGCTGTATGGTCATTTTCCCATAGGCTTGTATACCGATGGATTTTTCTTAAAAAAAGATGTTGCCCTATGCTGGCCATTATCAATAGTACGGGTTTAAGGCACTTACAGTAGGCTGCTTAGACTATATACAGTCTGTGTTTTTTGCATGATTTTGAATTCACACAACATATATGTTTTGACCTTAACTTGCTCTTGCACGTGGTTTGAGCACGTGTCCATGTTGGTGATCCTGCTCAACTGCGTGACTCTGGGGATGTATCAGCCCTGTGAGGACGTTACCTGCCAGTCAGAGTGGTGTCGCATCTTACAGGTCAGTGCTGCACTCCAATAGTGTCAGCTGGGCGTACTACAATAATATATACTAATGTCAGCGGCTGATTGATTGTTGATTAACTTACTGACATGTTCAAGAGTTTTTTCAACACAAGCACCATTCACTACAAAGACAAGAACCATATTTTTTACTTATCTTTTTTTTTTTTTTACTAAGCTACCCCAATCAGTGTTTTAAATAATTACGTCTATACAACCACAATGCATAAATACACTCATGAAAAAAGTTAATTATTCATTTTCCTCTTTTCACTCCCATTTATTTCTATAAGCTGTAGTGCAGTGCTGATTCCTGGCACACTGAGATGTTCTCATTATATTCAAAGAGAGACATTCTTTTTGCTGTAATAAATGTCTAATTAATTGAGACACAACCATAAACATGGTACGCCTGAGTTGTTCCCTGCTGGGATAAAACTAACTAACTGATAAAAGCATTCTTTGTCGGAAAATCTCCTCTAGCATTTCCACTTTTTTTGTTGTTGTTCAAAACGCGACTGTTTTGATAAGGAGACTTAAAAAGGATCATTCACTTTGCAAGAATTCCACTTCCTCTTCGTTTTATTGTTGTCAAAGCTTATTTTTGTCTGTGTTCTTGCCACTTTATCCTTTGCGACCAGGTGTTGGATGACTGCATCTTCGCTTTCTTTGCGGTGGAAATGGTTATCAAGATGGTGGCCCTGGGAATTTTTGGCTCCAAGTGTTACTTTGATGACAAGTGGAATCAGCTTGACTTTGTCATTGTCATGGCAGGGTTGGTATCCCACTGTGCCTTTTGCTCATCTCCACTAATTGCTCAATTATCTCTATCACCAGCAGCTTAAATATTAACAGTCTGCTTAGAATAAAAGAAAAAAGAAAAAGCACTTTATTTCTTCCTCCTATACTACATAAATAGGGCTCTTTACAGCTCACACATAATAAAGATGTGTTGTACAGGTTGTAGGTCATTTGGTGGAGGATGATCCCATTAAGCTGTGGCACCAAGACTATGGCATGCACTTCCCTTGTGTTTAACTTGCATTGAATTACTATTTGAATAAACTTTTGCTCCACCTACATACACATAAGAGTTATGTTACATTAACGAAGGATAGGAACAAATAGGGATGCAAAAATAAATATTGAAGTTAATCTATATAAAGCAATATAATACACAACATATGCAATAAGATATATATCTATGTAAGTTTCTGTCAACTTGTCTATCAGTTGGAGACTTGTTGGAGTAAGCAATGTTTCTTGCTTATTCATTAGCCAGTCTGTTATGATAAGACACATTCTCCACATAATTGCAGAGAAAAATGTAAACATGCTTAGGATCATCATTATTGCCTTCTGTCTACTCCTTGTCACATTCATTATGTTTGTATGCTGTATCGCAGACTATACAGAAGAAAAAGTGCTTCTGACTTCATGCAATTAAATGCCAAATGCACAGTAATTATGTGGGTTGCTTCAATTACAACCTTTATTAGATTATCAGTGTTTCATTTCATTTTCTTGTTGTTGCTGTTTTGTGTAGACATGAATGTGTGCGTGCGTGAGTGTGTGTGGTCACCATTTTGTTTTTATAACGTCTATGAAGTAAAACCTTCTCCACCTCGCTCTCTCTCTCTGCGACCATGTCTTCAGGATGTTGGAGTATTCCCTGGACGGTCACAATGCCAGTCTGTCAGCTATCCGTACCGTCCGAGTACTCAGGCCACTGCGGGCTATCAACAGAGTACCAAGTAGGCCAATTTCTTATTTATGGTTTGGCTCATTTTTTCCCATATATGCGGGGTTTTTACAGCATTTCCCCAATGATTAATGTGAAGCTGTATATTTCTATCTGCCTGGTGTTACTCACTTTGAACTAAAGAAGACAGAGCAGTGTTTTGCTGTGTTTATTCTCAGCACTGCGTGGTAAATTGACCGATGATCAAGGTTTTGGCTTTCATCTCACTTTGTGCCAGCCAGTGGGATCTTGCACATAGTTTGTCAGTTTCCTAAAAGCTCTGTGACAGAAATAACTATGAATCTACAGCTAAAGGGGATCACTACACAATGGTGTCATAACAACTTACAAGGTTATTAACCAGCATACATTAGGCAAGCAGCCAAGGTGTTTTTGCAGACTCGGGCTGCCAGTATTGGTAGCCTTTAAATATCTATACGTATTTATGTAAGGTTCCTTTTTTCTAATTGGATTTGAAAAAAGGTAAATTTTCACGTATATCATATATTTGTTGCACATAAAGTGAAATATCCAGTGTCTGAATAAATATTGCATATCTGGTGGTGGTTGGTCCACTGTATTTACTCAATTCCAAATTCAACGCAGCCGTCTACCAGGAGATTTTAAACCAATTTGTGCTGTCACAAGCTTTATGGAGATGCAGATTTCCTTTTCCAGCAGGACCTAGCACCTGCCCACAGTGCCAAAACTACTACCAAATGGTTTGCTGACAGGTTATTACTGTTTCTGACTGGTCAGCCAACTCACCTGACCTGCACCCCACAGAGAATCTGTGGGTTTTGTCAAGAGGAAGATCAGAAACACAGATCCAAAACTACAGGCGAGCCAAAGGCTGCTATCAAAGTAGCCTGGGCTTCATTAACGCCTCAGCAGTGCTACAGGCTGATTGTGTCCATCCCATGCCACGCTGATGCAGTCATTTGTGGTAACAGATCCCCACCTATGTCACTTTATAGAAATTTCTGCATTTAAATCCTTTTAGGAAATATTTGAATAATTTGAGATACTTGATTTCTGATTTTCAGGAGCTATAAGCCATAATCAAAATTAAAACAAACCAAAATTTTTTTTGAAATATTTCACTTAATGTGTAATAAATGTAGATTATATGAAAGTTTACGTTTTAAATTCATTTATGAACAGATTTTTTTTTAAGCCAACATATATACTTTATTTAAGTAGACTTACAGACATATGCTTGCTGTGTGACACCAGATAGCTAAAAGATATATGTGTGTTTAAGTTTGATTTGGGGAATTTGAATGATGATGACCTCACATTCATAAGTGAGTTGTTACCACGTGACATGTGACACTGGGGCGGGTGCACTGCTGCTAACTCATACACTGTCACATAGCATGGAAGACCAAAGACAGTCTTACACACTTGGTCAGCACATTAACCTTATCACCAAGCTAACAGTAGCTCTGGGAAAAACTTAAAGCTGTGCACAAGGTGAAATAAAACTTATTATTACTGCATTCAGTTGCGTTCAGTTGCTCGCTAAAGGTGGGTTGGTAGATGGAGGTAGATAGAAAGAAGACGGAGGGAGAAAATGTCAATGAAGACGCAACGAGCGGCATTACTTAGAGATAGAAATTCAAGGTCAGTGATCTTGAGTTTTCTTCCCCCAAGACACAAACATACCTGAAAGGCCATGTTCATATGCTTACAGGTACACACAACAAAATACCCTTGATGTATTACATGAGTCTGTTTATTTCTTTTTTTTCGTCTTTTTGACTCTCCACCTCTTCTGTTTTCCTTTTTTTCTTCATCATAAATATAGCGTCTATAAGAGCAAGCCAGGTAGTTAAGGCTAACAGAGGTTTTCATCCTCTGTTATTCTTTTTCTAATCAGTCGGTCTTTCTGTTTTTCTTTCTGCCTAAGAGGATGGGAAATATTCATTGAACTACAAATGTTAACTGTGTCTTTTGTGCTGTAGCTTAGAAACAGTGAGCACCACACTGATTATTTCATGTTCTCAAGGTTGATACGTGCAGGGGGCTTTTGCAAAATCTCTGCCAACTGTCTTGTGCACTCCCAGTCACATACTTTTACTGTCAAGTGAATGAGTTATCACAAGCCTGTTATGGTGCATGAAACAATTACATTTACCCTGTGTGAAATGATAGCAAATTCTTCAGCCATCTGTCTAGTTTTGACTGCATGACTGGGTTTAGAAAAGCACTAGCCTTCCTTAGCTTCCTACTATGTCAGTTTCTTGTTATGAGCCAACAAAAAAAAAAAAAAGGTAAGTGAATGCCCATGAACGAAGCCAGAAGCTCGCAGCACAGATAACAAAATCTCCAAGGGCATCATTAGAAACTTGTTGATTTCTCTGGTGGTTTCAGTGGAAGGGTTGCTGTCAAGTAGCCATTCTTAGGGAAGGGAGGCAGAGAGAGAGGGTTGAGTTATGCAAAAGTACACAAGAACTGGACTGAAAATCAGTGGTAGCAGGTCTTATAGAGTAGCTACTTTCAGCTGCTCCCTAATTCACGAGGGGTTGCCATAGGAGGTGGCTCTACACATGTGATTTAGCACATTGTTTTGCCAGATGCCCTTCCTGACACATCCCCAAAGGGATTTGTTTCTTCTCACAGGAGGGATAAATGCAAAATTGAAATTTTTGGTTTGTACGAAGGAGGTCAGGAGAGGGGTACAACAGTAAACACAAGGCAGCCAACATCCAAAGAAGAGGTTTGAATGTCATTCAAGAAGCCTGGAGAACTGTTCCTGAGGACTACATGAACACATTACAAGAAAGCTTGCCTCAGACTGTTGTTAAAAATAAAGGTGGCCATACCAAATACTGTTTTAAACCTGTCACTCAGAGAAATTATTACCAATGACATTAAAACAAAAGATAGAAGATTACTAAAGTGAGGCAACAGGGCCTCAACAAGATGGATAACCTTAGTTGATGAATGACTACAATTAGTAATGTAATGACAGCTTCTACCTAAATGTGACTCATTCATATATGAATTTGTTATGTATATTTAATTAGAAGAAGAGGAAAAGCAAGGATAGTCATATTTTACACGTTTCAATAATAACTTCATTGACAATTGAGTATAAATGGCAATAAAATGTTTCTTTAGCTTCTGGCCCAAATTTAATAGGAATACTATTATCTTAATTCTTATGCCCATTCTGATAACTGTAAAACTCGCAAACAAGACATTTGTTTCTGTTTTCCACTGATGATGATAATGGCTTCAGGTACAGTTTTCTCACGCTGTTGCACAGCACAAACAGTTTGGTCTCAGGGTGAAGATTTAAATTTAATTATTACTGCAAAGGTAAAAACTGGTAACTCTCTGCCACAGAAAGAATAATAATATCATAGCACTGCACATGTGATCAATGTGATAAAGCTGTGATATATGGAGGAGGAGACAGGGGACATTGTGAGGACCTCAGGGACTGGATCCCTGATGCTGCTGATGCTAAGCGCATCTGACATGGGAGATGGATGCTGAATGCACGTGGTTAGATAATACTAGCCACAAGGAAGCTGTGAGTTCAAATCCCAGAGGATGAAACGATGTCAATCTGTCACTTTCAGTATTGTCATCTGTTGTAATTACATCGAGTATGAGGATGAAATTGTTGGATCCAAAAACGTAAGATTAATAGAGTTTGTCAAGGTAAAAATAAAAGGCTAGCTCGGATGGGTTTTACATTATGTCTATCATGTATGTCGGGCGATATTAGTCAGTAATTTGTCAAGACATCTTTGTTGTTTGTATCCCACTGTGTAGGTATGAGGATCTTGGTGACACTGCTGTTGGACACGCTGCCAATGCTGGGAAATGTTCTGCTCCTCTGCTTCTTTGTCTTCTTCATCTTCGGCATTGTGGGAGTCCAGTTGTGGGAGGGACTGCTGCGCAATCGCTGCTTCCTGGGAGGGGACATCAGCACGTAAGGAATTCCGCCTTGTGATGTAGGATAGGAATCTCTTGATCTTTTATGTCAAAGCTGGATTCGATTTTTTGAACGATACATTTTGGTGAAAGTGGGATCCAATTCAAAATCATTTTCCATGAGTACAGACGAAAAAGAGATGAGTGAATGAGAGACTGAATGATCAGACCAATACTAATGTTTGGGGATGTAAAACTCAATATACTGATATATCAAGTCATATCTTTTTCTTTCAGGAACATAGAACATAAACAGATTTCCCTAACATTTGTCATGTGTAGTTAGTTATTTACTCGTTCATGGCTGGTTGTTGTATTTGTGGCGCTACAAACACGTTGCCAACAAGTAGGTTGCAGAGTGCCCTCTGGTGGACAAACTATGCAACCTAACAGTCCTAACATGGTTGAAGGGTGTTTCTCCTCTCTATCCTGTACTTTTTTAATTGTCTTTTATCAGTTGTTATAAAAGCTGGTACCGATAGATCAGCAAATACCTAATATCAGCCTATAATATTAGCCCAGTGATAAATCGATCAGGCTCTAGAGTGAAAGGTACAATCTCAGTCTGTAAAGCTACAAATTGCCTGACAAATGTAACATTTAGCATTTTAGCGTCCTTCCTTTTTAGTCCTGTCATAGTTTGGTGTTGTCATCTGGAGTAACAGTTTGAGTAGTGAAAATGTAGAACTTCTAGCTTGTTAGAGTATGCACAATGGATAGTGCCCTCAGGATGTATCAGAGGAAAGCAATAAGAGAAGTAGAGCAATGTCACAGGTCAGTGTGCTGGCTCCTGTACCCTTGAGACAAAGAAATAAAAATACCCCATCTTTGTAGATAATGTAGCTAAAAATATAGGTATTCCAGAAAAATGCTGTGTCCCTCAAAAGAAAGAATCTAAATGAGTGTTTAAATTTATTTAAGAATTTAAATGAGCACCCAGGATAATTGAAAATGATCTCCAAAAAGACCTAGAACTTATGAGCATAAGAGGAAATTAATTCAGGAGACATTTTTAACTTTGTAGGGTGAAGTGATAAAGCTACTTTCGACTGCTCCCTTATTCACACGGGATCGCGACAGCTGGTAGCTCCACATATTTGATTAGACAGATCTTTACACCAGATAGACTTCCTGATGTAAAATCCAATGGCTCACTACCTCCTCCTGGGACTGAACCAGGAATCTTTTGTTAGGTAGGCAAATGTATAAACCACTGCACCATATAATTCCTGAAAATGTGCAAAAGTTTTCTTGCTCAGTCCAGACTGTAGGAAATGGCAGGCCATAGGTACTGACCTGAAACTCAAAAAAGATACAGCTTCTGTCGATGTGAGACAGAAAACGAGTCAGCACTGACAGACCCACAGCCGAGAGAGAACACAGTGTTCACTCTGTTACCAAAGACAAGAGGGGAAAACGCTGCATTTCCTTCTATGCGGCATGCATTGTGGGAATACTGGATGAACCTATTTTTCCACATTTAGCTTTTCTTGTCTTGTGATATAACAAGATCGGATACAAAAACAGTAGACAAGCTTACTCTCTCAAAATCAAGTACACACACACACAAACAGCCAAAATCGAGCTCAGTCATCATTTTAGCCGTGGGGAGTGATTTTATGCAAGAGAAAAATAATAAAAGCTGCTTCAGTAGCCACATCCTCACAACGCCAAAAGATGCATGAACTAATTGCGCTTTTGATGTAATGGCACAAATTGTCCAAGAGTTAATGTTGCTTTGAGTAGATAAGAGAGACCGATAGAAAACCACAGCTTAATACTTAATACAAAAGATGCTGTGAATCTTTTCAGAGAACAAATCTATCTGACTTCCAGGACAAAATGAATCACTGCCCTCTGAAATAACACACATGAACACGCAGAAACTCTTGCACTAAGCAGCTCCACAATTTTTTTGTAGCGTCACACGTAAACTAACATTTTTTTGTGATTTTTTTTCCTTTTATTTCCAATTTTAGTCAGCGTTGCAGGCATTTTTTATCATATACAGTGCCGCGAAAAAGTGCTTGCCCGCTTTCTGATGTCTTGTTTTTCTTTCAGTGTTCTTTGGTGACCTCCTGGATGAGTTGTTGATGTGCTCTTGGAACCACTGTTTTCTCCATTTATGGCTAGTGAAGCCCCAAAGCCTTTAAAATGACTTTGTAACCATTTCCAGACTGACAGATTTCAGTAACTTTCTCAGCTGCTTCTTTAGATGGCGGCATGGTGTGTTTTGAAGTCTTTTAGTCTTCTTCACTTTGTCAGACAGGTTCTGTTTAAGTGATTTCTTAATTTATCAGGTCTGGGAGTATCCATGAAGTTAATTTGACTTTTTCCCAAAGGGAAAGGTGGGTTTGGAAAGCCTTTTTCCCCTTAACAAAAGCTCCTCATTTAAAAACTGCATTTTGTATTTACTCGGGTTATCTTTGTCTAATACTGAAATTTGTTAGGTGATCTGAAACATGCAAATGTGACAAATATGCAAGAAAGTAAGAAATGGGTAAGGGGCAAACACTGTCTCATGACACTGAAGCTTTTGGCTGTTTTAAAGTCTATGGAAACTAAAGACTATAATTTTTGCCTCGGCAGCATTAGGCAAACACACCACAATGGGAAAAAAAGATGTCAGGAATTATGGGAATGGTGCGGAAATAAGGCAGTACACGGTTGCTAAAGCCTTCCGTGTTAGTCGGGCATAAATATCACTTCACGCGGTAACTGTTGTGGAGAACTCTCCAATTTAAAGGGAGGAGTATAAATAAAATAGGTAATCTGTGGGATGCACTCAGCACTCTCTACCACGAATAGGAAACAGCTGTCACCATGGATACCAATAAATGGCTACCTTAAAGAAAATCTTGTCATAAAATAAGGGCCATGTTGTTTTTTTAATTGGAACATTCAAAGTGTAATGGCAACTTGAAAGAATTAAAAAATGAATCTGATAGTTTCAGAGGTATAATAACAGATTTTCTATTTACCGTATTTTTCAAGCGCTGAACACTAGAGCAGAAATGTTGTTAAAGGGGTTGATTGTTTATCTTTTCTCCCCGCTACCCGACTGTGTCAAACCAGCTCTTTGATTCGATGATTGCTGCGTGTAAATAGGTGGAGTATATAGACAAATATTTTAGAGGCCATAAGAGAGCGAGCCACCCATCCATCCATCTATCTTTTTTTAATCACTTATTCAGCTCTGACTGGAGCAGCTGGAGCTTTTTTTTTTTTTTTTAAGATTGTTTACAGGAATAACAGACTTCCTATATTGTCTCTATAGGTCCCCCAAAACAAGAGAAGCAAAGCAGAAATAACTGAGAAGAAACCTCTTCGAAAAAAGATGCGTGTCGAGGTTTTTAACACGCCATATTGGCTGCAGTCATGATTTGATTTTTAGGCCACTAAGCAATTATAAGACAGAGAGTTCATCAATCCTATTACCATATTGTTGAGATGATTCGCTGATTAGAGTGGAAATCTCTGACTGAGATGTTTTGAAAGAAGAGAACACTAACTGTAATTTGTGGGGTATTTATGTTTGCCCACATGCGTGTGCTCTCAGTGATATGCACGGTCACTGATTTGTGTTTTCCTTTTTTTTAATCCAGAATGCCCAACGGGTCTTTAAAGCCTTACTACATGCCTGAGGAAGGTGAAGACAGCCCGTTCATCTGTTCGGCTCCACGCGAAAACGGGATGCGGCGTTGCAAAGATGTGCCGCCCTACTCTCAAGACGGGCTCGAATGCACATTGGCGGCTTCTAACCTGAGTTCAGCTGTGATTAGGGAGGGCGTTGCCAGCGGTAACTTCTGTGTTAACTGGAATCAGTACTACAACGACTGCCAGCCAGGGGAACTCAACCCTCACAAGGGAGCTGTCAACTTTGACAATATCGGCTATGCTTGGATAGCCATATTCCAGGTAAGCAGGGGCAAATGTGCAGATTTGTTTGCAGAAGCTAAAACACAGAAAACAGTATTTGCTGTTTGCCATAGTTTGGGAAGTTTTCGTTTTCAGTTTTGTTATTTGTTAAATCACCAAAGACAGTATTTGGACTGGACATTTTATCTATATAGAGTGACCTCAAACTAGAAAATGTCACATAATACTGAACACAGTAACTGTTTACTCACTTGACTGTCTCAGGGTTTCATTTCATCCCTCACACTGACATAATATAAATGAAAATCTTCAGTTTAATGACATTTCATTTTGTTTTTCATGTTTGATGACTGTGGAAAGCATGTTTCCCCTGTATGTCTAATACTGGCTTAAAATGAACCGTCTAAATAGAATAAATAAATGAAGGCTAATGGTATGGTTACTCTATGCTAACCCACAAATCAGAGATGTCCAATTTGCGCCATAAAAAAAGAGTGTGGGCGTGGCTTTTTCATCCATTGGTTAGTGAAGCCATAAAAGAGTATTTAGGTGTAAGGCATTTCCCCATTGGCTTTCCTTTTCAGGCCCCGACCATCGGCAGTGCAAAACACTGTCTGTATAGTGTTTGTCCAGGGTATACATCGAAACTGACCACTCACGTTGTTGTGATGTCTTAGCTTTGGAATATGGAGGAAAAAGAAAAAAAAAATGCCTTTGCTTATGTAAAAGTCTCTTCTGGAACAAATGTTAACCATTCCAGATGTTTACTAATTTATATAATATAATAAATATATTGTCAAGTTCGGTTACCTGTTATCTTAGGTTACTAATCTAACATGTTACATTAGTTTAGGCTACTCATGTTGGTTTGCTAGTGATCATTTTTAATAGATTCAGCTACCTTCTTGGCTAATGACATGAGGATATCAGATTGTGTGTAAAACTTGTTGTCAATCACAAGACATTATCAAATGAACATGTGGTTTGACAGCCATTGGTCTTTTTGCAACCGAGATGACGATGGCGGAAATGTTCACAGGATTTCTGAAACCAAAAGTTGATGTCACTGTCTTCACTGCTAATTACTAATTTGTCCTTTAAAAGTAAATCAGGCTTATTCTGTGTCTCCTTGACCTGAAATAGAGTTTAAATACAGTGAAGTTAGCATTCAGAAACCAGGTAATTGTATTTTTGCAAGCTCACAATATCACGTCTACGTTTCTGACTAATGTTAGTTGTATTTGTAATATTTACAACATTGAAATATGTGCGATATTGAAAAGTAAGTCCAGTAAGAAACTGAACCAGAAAGATAGCCTTTCAACAAAAATATCCAACTTTCCCGATTTCTTATTTTTTGTCTTAAAATAGTAGAAATTTGAAATTCATCCTGGTAGAAACTCCTCTTAAGGTATCAGTGGGTATGTATCATGCCCTTAAAGCCTCTTCATTTCCATATGCCAGTTTCTAAAAGTGTATTCCTCTTTTCCCCTCTTGCTGGTTCCAGCTCCCCAGAAGACCGTGACAGGCTTTTCCCTATCACACCCTTTGTGCTAACACTGTCTGTACTGTTGTGATATGAATTTCAGCCTTTCTAGTAGATATGTGCTGGCTGATACTGTAGATCTGTCTGTGTGTCTAATGCGCTTTGACTTGCACGACTTGACTTTCTCAAACCGAGTCTTACCTTCACATTACTTTGAAAAGCTCAAATAATGAAGACACACAGAGACAAATGGACTAATAATAGACTACTAATCCCTCTTTGGTATTCACAACTTTACTCTGTTCCAGCATAAATGCGGTCTCAGCTCACAGTGGGAGGGTTAAGAAATTTTTGCTGATTTTTCTTCTCTTTTAGGTTGGTTTAATAGACAGCACTTTGAGTCTCAAGTGAGATTAGTTTTTTATCTAGATAAATGATACGTATATGTCTCATAAACTCACAGAGTGTGGCAACAAATCCACTTTTTTCTCCACATTCACATGTAGTTTTGAATATCCTACACCTGCTGGTGGTATAGATGCAGATCCAGAAGGATAATCACTCCCCATGGCTAAAAGGATAAGAACGAGGGTGAAGCCACTCACAGGTGACAGCAGAGAGCGTGCTGGCTGCTGCATGTGCAAGCCATTTAGATAAATTACAGCACTGGGTACTGTCTGATTTTAAAGATGAGTCAGTAGATGATGAGCTTGGCCTGGAAGCCACTGGATAATCTGTTTACTTCTGTGTTCTCTCTCAGCTACACAGTGTCATAATATCGCTCGTTCACATATATACTAGAGTTGCCTTTTGCAAAATGGTGTAACACAGCCCAAGATTTATATTTACATTTGCCCAAGTCCATAATGAATTATGAATCCTGTGGTGAATTAATCAGGAACTTATTGCAAAATATGTGCCTTTAGTGTTGATGTTGACATTTAAATTCTTAGTTAGTTAAGTGAATGAGGTAATCAAGTGTTAAATGTACAGTTTACAAGACCTGCATAGATGTTCTTGGCTAAATATGTTTTGTACCTATGTACGGTATGTTTAGCATACTCTGCTTGTTTCCGGATTGTTTCTGAGGTCAATCGTCTGCAGAGGAGAGCAGATTAGTCTCCTCTGGGTGTTTGTGTGTATGTCTACCTGTTTGTGTATAGGTGGATTTTACGCATGTGTGGTGTCTGTTTTTGGTATGTTTGTTCACAATTTTTCATCCACACAGAGACATGTGCTGGCATCTGAGTCTAATGTACATAAATTCCTGCTATTGTGCATGCTCCGCCAGTTTTTGCTATGGTGTTTTAGGCTCCGCTGAGGTGTAAATGTTGAGGTGTGATTGTATTATCGGCTTGGCTGAACTGAGCCACCATTTTCAAGTCTCAGCATCTCAACTGCACATTAGCATAGTGGCTACATGAGAGAATTGTGTCGCCCCCCTGCACTCACACTTGCACACAAACACACACATCCTTTATAACATGTTTTAGGGACACTGCAGACTTTCTTCAGAGGAATAGCCATTAAAAAACATAGCTGGAAATGTTCTACTTCTGCTGTATACTGGAGTATGTGTGTGTCTGTGGGTATTGTTGTACATGTGTGGGTGTCTTTGCCGTATGTTTTTGAAGAAGTAATGGGCAGAGCTATTTATTTTATTTTTATTTATTTTTTGCTTTTTATTGCAACTAAAAGTCTCCCACTCTCTGTCTTTTTGTCCTCTATCACCAGGTCATCACACTGGAAGGATGGGTAGACA
Organism: Tylochromis polylepis; assembly: GCA_015107715.1. Taxonomy (NCBI): domain Eukaryota; kingdom Metazoa; phylum Chordata; class Actinopteri; order Cichliformes; family Cichlidae; genus Tylochromis; species Tylochromis polylepis. The sequence continues at coordinate 14,114 of VVHJ01001571.1, forward strand.
TCATGTACTATGTCATGGATGCTCACTCCTTCTACAATTTTATATATTTTATACTGCTCATTATTGTAAGTACCTCTTTATTTTTTTTGTTTAACTTCTGTTTATATTCTATTGCTTTGCTAGAGCCTTGAAGCAACGACAAGAAAAAAAATTATAAAATTACAAATTTGATTGGGTCCAAAATATCTTGTTTGAAAGGACTGCTATTTTTCATTTTTGAAAATGACTAATCCAGATAAATGTGAACGCCTGCAGCTTTCTGAGCCTGGTCGACTTTTTGTTGGGGCGACATCTGTCTATAGACACAGTTTTCCTTGGTTTGGGATTTTCACTTGACCTAGTCAACTAAGAAGCAAACAAGAAGACACTGTCTTCAGATCGACTGTACTTAAGTACTCTGAATACGAAATGAGTACTTGTCACTGAATCTTTTGCTGACCTGTTTAACCCAACACACTCTTTTACCTCCAGTATATGATTTGAGATGAAAGGGCAGAATCGACCTGATCAATACCAGAGAGAATTTGGTGACAGTCTGAACTCACTGTCAGAAATGCTCTTTATTTTTTAGGGAAAATCCTGCCTCTCATTAATCCCACCCTCTATATAAGTTCTATACAGTCTGCAGTACTGCATGTTGAATACTCCAAAAATATGCATATGTTAATTCCAAAATATATTTTTTGTGCACCTACATTGCCTTACTGAGTTTGAAAAACATATGTGTTTGGTGGTAAAGTAGAAGTAATTTGAAGGACTGAGAAGAACTAAACAAAAACAAGTAATTCATGAAGAGCGTGGATGAGATGCATATTAAGATAACTTGTATGTCATATGAAGGAATTAGTAACCAGGTGGAGAAAGTGCTCATCTAATTTGCAATTCATCTTTTAGTACCACACACTAATGACATATTTAGCGTACATTTCATTATAGAGTTGACATTTCAAAGTTATAGTAAGGACAATGCCACCTCATTGGAGGATCATTTAAATTTAATTATTTCTAAGTAACTAAAAAACAGTTCAGTTTTGTGTTTACAGTGTTCGACCAAGCAGGCTGCGTCTTTATAATGAATAAGCTCTAATAATGCTCCTTATAGTTTTTACACCGTAAGGAGGCATAAAGTCAATAGTGAGTCAAATATTTATAAAGTAAACACTGTCTTGATTCTTTATACAGAAATAAAGGCGAAAGACTTTTATGACACTATAGCAACACTTTTATGGAGCAGGCCTTCACTCAATTAAACGTCTATATCATTTTAGGCGGTGTTGTTGTGGTTTTATCAGATTAGGAGGCTCTTTGCTCTTTCTTTACCTTTTCAAACAGGTGGGCTCTTTCTTCATGATCAACTTGTGCCTCGTGGTCATCGCCACCCAATTCTCCGAGACAAAGCAAAGGGAGAATGCACTGATGAGGGAGCAGCGTGCTCGTTACATGTCAAACGACTCCACTCTTGCCAGTTACAGTGAGCCAGGCTCATGCTATGAAGAGATGCTACGCTACATTAGCCATCTTTACCGCAAGTTAACACGCAGGCTCCAGAGGATATA